>JBBJLS010024462.1:0-14902 GCA_037577275.1 Bryconaethiops microstoma
ATGTGGATGTAGCGGTAAATCTCCTCAAAAAGACAGAGAGAGGTCTCCGCAACTACAGGGCAACAGGACTTGCTTCTACACAAATGTCAGCCAAGGATATGTGTGAGGACATGAACGTAGAGGCTGTTCTGCAACAGAAAATTCTGAGATCTACAAAGCGGGACTTCTGTTACCAATCATTTGATGAGCCATTGAGTGATGCCCTAAAGAAGCTGGAGGTGACCTTTTTTAATGTTGTTGTTGATGCTGCAGTGTCTTCCATCCAAGAGAGATTCACCACATTGGAAAATGTGGGAGAGATATTTAGAGTACTGACACATTTTCCAAATCTCTCAAATGATGATCTCACTGAACAGTGTAAGGCCCGCAGTGCTACTTTGCTTTTTCAGGACCAATCAGACTTGGATGCCAGAGTGCTTGCACAGGAGATTAAGAATTTGCCTGACTCATTTCCGGTTCCGGATAGGACGTGCTGGCAAAAGTCTCCCAGTAACTTTGCCATAATTCTGCTGAAACCATCAATAATTTACTGTTTATCTTTCAAAAGAGCTTTAGTGAACAACTTTAGAATATCCCAATCCAATTTCTGGGTTGAAACATACCAATCTCTCAAAAAAATGGATGAGAAAAAGGCTACACTGAGTAGCAAGGTAGCAAACATGCCGGCAAGCTTTCAGTTATCACACTGACAGCAGAACTTGGAAAACAGTGGGATCTTTTTAAAGATGACATGACGATCCTCATCCAAGCTTCCCTCACGCCTACACAGTCGGCAATAGCTGGCTTTGTTGAAACGGTCGACAAGCTAGGGAAACGCTTTACCACTGTGGAGTCCACTGCCGGTGAGAATTTCTTGGCCATCGCTAAAGCGGAGAAGGAAATATCTGAGTTAAAAGCGCTAAAAGCAAGATTAATAGACCGAATTGAGGACCTGGAAAAAACGATCCAGACATTTGAATGTTCGAGTGATCAACATGCCAGAAAGCAGTGAAACTGACAGCGACATAGTGGGATTTCCTTCCAGTATATTAATGGATATCATGGGGAGTGGCGTGTTCGCTACACCACCTGAACTGGACCGAGCGCACCGAGCCCTAGGACCAAAACCTAAAGAAGGTCAACCAACCCATCATAGTCACTTTTCACAAGTACCAAGACTGGGAACGGGCGCTATGCTTCGCCAGGCAAAATGACCTGCATTACAAAGGTGCAGCACTCAGGCTGTACCTTGACCTGAGTGCAAGTCTCTCCAAAAAACATGTAGCTTTCAATAAAGTCAAGGCGGCCCTGTATCAGAAGGGAATCCAATTCAGACTGCTCTACCCTGCACGCCTGCGAGTAACTTATGGGGGAGAAACTCTGATGTTTGAGACACCAGCGGAGGATGAAGCATTCTACTCCCAGCGAGTGGTAGGGAGTGCAACTCCAGAGATCAATCCATAACTAAATAATCCGAAGTTTGGTAAAGTAATAATATTTAAAAAATGTTTGTGGATTACTTCAAGATTGTTCAAGTAAACTTGAGTTAAGTTTTTTTAAATGTAAAAATTCAAGACAAACCAAAGCTTTATCTCACTTTAGTTTATTAAACTTTATTGTAACTTATTTTTCTTTAGAAAGAGGGTGGTTGTCGTTTCTAACCGGGAGATTTCAAAAGCGAAGCTTAAGAAAAGAAAGGTGAAAGATTGGAAGTGTATAAGGGAGGGATTTCCTGCTGTCGTTAAGGCAAAGGAAGGGAGAAGTTATCCGTTTTTTCTTTTTGTTTGAGTTTTGGGATCATTGGGGTTAATCACTGGACTTTCCTTATTTCATTTGTTATTCGTACACCTATTGGACTCTTATTTATGCTATCTGAGTGAAATGAGTCTTGGAAACAATTGCACTTTGACATCAGATTTTTGCAGCTGTGTTTAGCAATAAGAAAGGAAGGATGGGGGGATCTGCTTTCAGGTTTATATCTTGGAATGTGAAGGGTCAGAACGGATTGATCAAGAGGTCAAAAGTATTTGCTCATCTCAAAAATTTAGAAGCAGATATTGTATTTCTCCAAGAAACGCACCTTATGAACAAGGACCATATGAGATTAATAAAACAATGGGTCGGGCTAATCTTTCATTCCAATTTTAATACCAAGGCAAGGGGAACAGCGATTCTGATACATAAAAGAAATCAGTTTACACCCTTTCTTTTAACTATAGTCTTAGGTCAGCTTTATAATTCTCTAGTTGTATTAGTCAATGTTTGTGCTCCCAACTGAGATGATGAGGGATATGTTCAAAGGCTTATATGTAAAATACCTGATTTGAATTCACAATATTTAATTTTAGGGGGGATTTTATCTGTGTCATGAACACTGTTTTGGATCTGTATAGTCTCAAAACACAAACACTTTCTAAAATGGCCACCAAGTTCTCAGAATTTTTAAATCAGGCAGCATGTGTAGATCCCTGGCGTTTTCTAAATCCTATTACGAAAGTCTTCTCACTTTTTTCTAATGTACACCATCCTTATTTAAGAATTGACTATATTTTATAGATAAAAATTGCTGGACTCTTTGGAAAAGGTGGAATACTCTGCCATCATAATATGTGACCATGCCCCGGTATTGTCTGATCTCTCTTTTAAGGATATATATTATACTCATCCTCGGTGGCATTTTAATACCACACTATTATTAGAAGAAAAGTTCTGTAGTTCAATCTCAAAGGCAATTACCAGATTTTTGGAATTCAATAACACGGAGTCCACCTCTCCATCCCTGTTGTTGGAGACTCTTAAGGTTGTACTTAGAGGTGAAATAATAGCATACTTAGCATATAGGGAAAGAAAGAAAAAGCAGCAGCAGCTGGTGGAGTCTATAAGTAACACAGACCACCAGTATTCTGTCTCACCCAACCATAAACTTTAAAAACAGAAAATAGCTCTTCAAGAGCAATATAATTTAATCACAACTACCGAAACAGAACACCTCAAAATGTGATCACGTGGATTATTTTATGAAAACGGTGAAAAAGCTGGTAGGCTATTAGCTCACCAACTTAAATCCAAATCAGCTGCACAACTTATATCACAAATTGAGGACTCATCAGGTGTACTGACATCTTTAACAAGTATTATTTTAATTTATACAAGTCAGAATCACTTCAGAATAAATCACTTTTTACAGATTTTTTCAATAAAATAGAGATCCTCACCATTTCAAAAGTCCAGAGGAAGATATTAGAGCAGCCCCTGGGGCTTGATGAAATAAGAAATGCTATTTCTGCTATGCAAAGTGGAAAAGCTCCAGCACCTGATGGTTTTTCTGTTGAATTTTATAAGAAGTTTTCTGATAAATTAGCCCCACTTCTGTTAGATATGTTTAATCATGCGCTGTCCCAAGGTCAACTGCCAGATTCTCTTACCGAAGCGTCAATCACCCTTTTGCTGAAATCTGGTAAAGATGCATCCAAATGCGGGTCATATCGACCAGTGTCACTGTTTAATTCAGACGTCAAAATACTGGCAAAACTGGGGATTTTTGGCGATCAAACAGGCTTTGTTGGAGGGCGACAGCTATTTTCTAATGTGAGGCGCCTTTTAAATGTGCTGTATGGTCCTTTGTCTAATAAGGTCCCAGAAGTGGTGGTTTCATTAGATGCAGAGAAAGCTTTTGAGCGAGTAGAGTGAGATTATCTTTTTTTGTTTTGGAACAATTTGGCTTTGGCAAAACATTATTATTTATGGATCCAGCTTCTTTATTCTTCTCCAAAAGCATCGGCCATTACGAATCAGCTATGCTCAAAATGTTTTCCTTTATCTAGGGGTACAAGACAGGGTTGCCCACTTAATCCACTCTCATTTTTACTGGCAATAGAACCATTATCTTTGGCCCTAAAAGCTATACCCACAATACAAGGAATAAACAGATGGGAAACTGAGCATAAGCTATCACTTTACGCGGACGATATGTTACTTTATATTTCAGACCCTGTTTCATGTATTAATGAAGTGCTTACACAATTAAAAACTGTTGGATTAATCTCGGGCTATAAACTTAATCTATCAAAAAGTGAATGAAACAGTTAATGAACTGGCAGCATATATCCCGGACCATAGCCTTCCTTTCCATATGTCAAGAACTGATTTTAAATATTTGGGAATTAATATTACACATTTTTGGAGGAAATTTCACTCCACTTATTAACTGTCTTAAATCAGATTTCCAAAAATGGAATATCTTACATCTGACATTAGCAGGTAAATTGTACTAAGATTTCTGTTTTTGTTTCAGTGCCTCCTGATCACCCTGTCCAAATCCTTTTTTCAAGAAGTTGATAAACTAATTTCAAAATTTATATGGGGTAGTCAGACTCCCAGAATAAGGAAGACCTTCAGCATCAGAGGATAGAAGGTGGGCTAGCTCTCCCTAACCTTAGATGATATTACTGGGCAGTAAATATTCAGAAAATAGCATTTTGGTTGCAAGCCCCAGACACGGATTGGTGTGAATTAAAATGTAGATCATGTACATCAGCGTCTCTCCAGAGTCCGCTTTGTAATAACCATAATTTCTTACCAGCCACATTAGATCAGACATTTGTATGATGGCAGCAGGAGGGAATATTAACATTTAGGGACTTTTACCTAAATGAGAGATTTGCATCCTTCAGTGATCTAAGAACCAAATACAATTTGTGACAAACTGATTTATATCGATATTTTCAAGCTTGTCAGTTTGCAAGGAAACATAGTGCATGATTCCCGTATGTTCCTTAAAAGTCTTTAATAGACATACTTTTAGAAAATTCTTTATGTTCAAAAGGCTTTACAGCACGCGCTTACACAATGATTGTCAGCTATTAACACTAAAATAAGCAGGATTAAAAATAGTTGGCAAGAAGAACTGGAAATGGAGATTACAGAGGAGGTGTGGGCTAATGCCCTAAAAGGAGTAAATCATAGTACCTCATGTGCGCGATTAGGGCTGATACGGTTTAAGGTCTTACATCGGATACATTTAAGTAGGGCTAAGCTATCCAAATTCTATCCTAATGTGGATAGCAGGTGTGTTAAATGTCACATACATGTAGATAACTTAACGCACATGTTCTGGGCTTGCCCCAAGGTGAGAGGGTACTGGGTTGCTATCTTTGATATACCGTCGAAAGTTGGTGTGACTCTACAGCCGTGTGCCTTAATAGCTATATTTGGTGTACCAGCTAACGACATAGCCCTCACACAAAAACAGCTTAACATCAAAGCATTTGTATCCCTATTGGCCGAAGGCAGATTTTATTTCAGTGGAAGTCGAATACTCATCCTACTTCCGCACAATGGCTACAGGATGTAATGCTGTTTCTACATTTGGAGAAGATATTTTGGCATGATCCGATTGCTTTCTTGAGGGTAAGGTTATGTTAAGGTCCTGGTAGCGGCTACTCCCCACATTCAGTGAGCAAAGACTCAAACACCAAATCAAATAAAAGGTTTTGTAAGACTCCATTTCACAACTCTTATACAAAATTTGTTTTGTGCCTGTATTATATCTGTAGGTGTAATTGTCTGGTTGTTTTATGGATGATTTTGTCAACTATTGTATTTTATGTTTTAAATGTTAGGCTATATGTTAATTCTGGTCCAGTCTGGGATAAGGGAGTGGGGGGTTGTTTAAACAAAGTATGAAAAATTGATGTAACCTGTTAAAGTGTCAACCTGTACTTGTATAATAAAGAGAATGTGCCTGACTTACCATCAAAATCTATGATCTCTCTTGAGCTGCTGAACTTTGTGCATGAAGGTGAACTCTCAGAAATATACCCAAATTTGTGGGCTGCTCTAAGAATTGCAGTTACTCTACCTGTAACTGTGGCTTCAGCTGAGAGGAGCTTTTCAAAGCTGAAACTTGTGAAAACATATCTGAGGTCCACTATGTCTCAGGAACACCTCACTGGCCTTGCCATCATCAGCATCAATCATAACCAGATTTCATATGATGAAATTATTGATGACTTTGCATCAAGGAAGGCAAGAAAGGTCCTGATTTAGATGACAATTATTTCATATCAGTGTGTGTGGGCGAAGTGAAATCATGTTAATTGTACAATTTAGGAATGCCTTATTTTAATTATATCTGCCTTTTATACTTATTTAATATAATAATTGTTATATGTATGTCTTATTTTGACTTCTGTGTGTGCTTGTTTTATTTTTAAAGTTCTATTTCTTCCAATTCATATGTAAGTTATTATGTTTGTTTATGTAGCGGGGGTTCACCCAGGGCACCAAACAGGCTAGGACCACCCCTGCTGCTGACAAACCAGTGCCGAGGCCAGGAGGCAGACAACCTGGCTTAACCAACCGTCTGCTGCCTTAAGTCATCACCTAGGCTTCACCCTATCTATCCCCAAAACTAAACAGAAAAGTTGGAAAATACAATTAGTATGCTTGAATAATTTAATTAATCTCTCTCAATCAACCAATATATTCAGCACCTTGAATCTAAAGATTAAGTCTTTGTTAATGAAATAATAACTGACCAAAATTATAACGTTTTATGTATTTCAGATACCTGGATTAGACCTGACGAGTTTGTTGCTCTAAATGAGGCCACACCTCCAGGCTACAACTACGTACACAGTCCTAGACTAAACAGTACCAAAAACCTTTAAACTAAGTTATTAAGCCTTTGTAAAAAATTAAAAAAAAAAAGAATCTTGATCCATCGCCTTCGGCTTGCTCACTAGGGGTTCAGACCTGGACTCTGAAAAGCTGCTTTGTGAGAACTTGGTTGTAAAAAGCGCTATATAAATAAAATTGAATTGAACTGAATAGTGAGATTCACAGAGAGCTGGATGTTTTAATAAGATGTATGGTGACATTCAGTAAAAGATTCAACTTGAATATTCTCTAAATATTAACGGTAGAACCTAGTGGTTGTAATGTCCATGGTCAGCGACCACAAGATGCAGCCATTGTTTAAGTTACTCAAGGGACTTTTCAGTTGAAACACTTGGATTATCGACTCCCTATGTGCACGTCAGCTATTTTGTGTTTTGGTTAAGGAGTTGCGATGAGTGATTGGTTCATGTCCTTTGTTGGTTTTGTATTTAAATTCCATAGTTTCACAGCTTATGTTGTCAGTCCACCATCACATTCCCTTAGGGTCCTTTGTTTGTGTTCTCCGAAAAGAAGTATTGGCCATTGTACATGTTTTGGTTTACCTTTGTTTAATAAAAACTTGTACCGCAAATCTGTGCCTGCGCCTTTTCTTTGGATGGGTATGCCCCGTTCGTGACAGATGGACAGATCTTACACTGTGGCGCAGCAGATTTTGAGACGGAAGGTGACAGAGACGGAGGCAGAGGGGGTCACAAGTGCCCCATTTCAGGTCCGCTGATCGGCTGCCCCGGGGTCCTGAATGTCCTCCTGAGCCTCTCCCCCACACACTCGGGCCCGACTTGTACTGGGAGATGAGTTTCGTGCTGGTCCGGCGGGTTCCCTCTCCCCATGGAGAGTCCCAGGCGGGCTCTACATCGGCTAACAGCGCAGGATAAGTGAGCAGTGAGCACACCGGCCAGGGAGCCGGCTCTGGGGGAAAAAGTCCCCATTGCTCTTCCTGTTCTCCCGCTGGCAGGCAAGAAAGCCCCCACAGCCACGCCATGCCTCCATCTGTCCATGCCAGCTCCGAAGACCCTGCTCCAGCTGGCTGTCCAGGCACTGCCCACACCACCAGCTCCAGCTACGTGGCCTAGTCAGCTACTGATGTCTGCTATGCAGCCTAGCCAGCCACCCACTGAGGCTACACGTCCTAGTCAGCCACTACCGGAGGCTCCACGGCCTAGCCAGCTGCTACCAGAGGCTATGTGGCCTAGCCAGCCACAACCCAAGGATCCACAGCCTAGCCAGCCACTACTCGAGGATCCGTGGCTCCAGGCCCCAGCACCTTTTCCCGTACCTGTCTTTGAAGCTGTGGCCTCAGCCCCTGTCCCAGTCCCCGAAGTGATGGTCCCAGTCCATGTTTCTGCTCCTGCTCCGGTACCTGCTCCTGCCCCTGATGCTGCAGCCCCAGTTCCTGCTCCTGACACGCCGATCCCAGCATCAGTTCCTGCA
The DNA here is from genome assembly GCA_037577275.1 of Bryconaethiops microstoma. Lineage (NCBI taxonomy): Eukaryota > Metazoa > Chordata > Actinopteri > Characiformes > Alestidae > Bryconaethiops > Bryconaethiops microstoma. Next base: position 8,092 of record JBBJLS010024462.1, read on the forward strand.
CGGGGGGGTCACATTTGCCGCCACCCCCCCCCCTGCTGCCTTGGTGTGGGCATGGAGTCCTTGGCGCTCCCATGGAGTTCTCCCCTAAATATTTTTTGGAGGGTGGTAAAGGGATCCTAAGGGGAGTGCTGTAACGTCCAGTTGCGTGAGTGATTGGTTCATGTCCTTTGTTGGTTTTGTATTCAAGTTTCATGGTTTAGGTTGTCAGTCCACCATGACATTCCCTTAGGGTATATCTGTCCTTTGTTTGTGTTCTCCGTAAAGGAGTATTGGCCATTAATTTCGGGGTGCCCCTGAGACTTGCAGACGCCTGCAGTTGGGCTTGTTAGAATCCTAACAGCTTCTGCTATTAGTTAGAGCACAGAAACTGACATTACTATATACCAATCACAATATAAACGCATATTTGTAACTTCTGGTCCATATATGGAGCAAAGCCCCCTAGCGGGCAGTCAACAGGTAAAAGCCTGTATTGGAAGACCATGGAAATATGCGGCTGCGCCTCCTCTTTGGATGGGTTGCCCCATTTGTGACAGTAGTTTTGCAACTCCAAAGTCATGCTTTGTTTGTGATTTTGAAAAAGATCACAACCATTCTGCTAATTATAGTCTTTAAGTAACGGAACACATGAGACCTAAGCTCATAAAATCATTACATTTATAATTCTAGGGAAAAGCTAAAGAAGTAAATTTCCCATGCACAACATCTCTTGACTGATCAGGTACATTTGCAGTGGAAGTGGAAATTATGCAAATTAGTTTTTTTAAATCAAATTTTTATTGTATATTTTCTAAAGACATCTTTGCAGGCAGGAAAGACATATCTATATGCAGGAATTTATTCATGTTTTTGTGAACTGACACAGTTTATGCTCGACTGTAGAGTAAAATGCTGTCACTGTTACTGCAAGTAAAATGCTACTGTCTTACAGCAGTAACATATCGGAGGGTGCTGTGCCAAAGCTCTATGTCTTTAAACTCTATGGCCTCCAAAAATGAAGACATCTCTTGTAATGACTCAATATTTTATTTATTCAGACCTCAGACAGGGAGTAAGTAACCCATTAAGAGAGAAATACAGACTTTTATATAAGGGTATGTATATACATTTGGCACTAACCTGATTCTTTGTACTGTCACTTTCTAAAAGGCAAACATGGCACAATCTGTTATGACCTATGCTCTACTGAGTAGCAGCAGTGCCTACAAATCAGGGATTGCAGGACAGGTTTGAAAAGAGTGACTTTACACTGCAGTGACTGCTGATGGGTGTCTGTATACTTGTTGTTAATGGCAATTGTCAGTGAGAAACAGAAATAACTTGTTCATGAGATGCATAGGACCAGGCAAACGGCTGGGCACACATTATTGAATGTAAATTACGTCAAACTGATGAGACCAATTATATAATGTGTACATCCATGATTTGATATCTCAGATATTCAAATATTCAAATTACAGTTTAGGATTTTATTTATTTTGGCATTTATCTATATACAAAACAAAAGTTTTCTTCAACACTTAACACATCTCAGACAACTGGTCATGAAGCTACAACACTTGAAAGAATGCAATGAGTATAAAACTGCACCGAGGCACTTATTTGTAAAAAAACACTTCACATAATAAATATCATGTGGTTTGTGTATACAAATATGCCTATGTTTTTATCCAACCTGCTGTATGAAGATGTGGGACAACAGGCTTCAGAAAATGCAATGGACATGGCGGCACCCTGAACCATCTATGTCTTGCTCTCCCAAGATCTAGCAAATCATATGAGACGCACCCAACCCCTTCATAAGTAAAGAATAGACAAGAACATAAACCATCTTAAACAACAAAATAAGCATATAATATAGTTATTCTGAGAGAAAAGATTGTTTGTCTTTCTTTCTTTCTCAAAATTACACCAAAGATGTACATGTTATGTCCAACTAACAGAGGTGGACAGTAACAAAGTACATTTACTTGAATACTGTAGTTTTTGAGTATCTGTACTTCACTTAAGTAGTCTTTTTTTTTTTAATTTATAACTGTCACCACTATATTTGACAGACAAAACTGTACTTTTTATTTCACTACATTTCTATCAAGGTTCTTTTACTTGTTACCTTCAGTTCTGAAAATGGGTGTTATTGTCTCATTTTTCTAAAACATGATTGGTTTTTAGCAGATGACAGCCTATCAGAAATCACCGGTAGTGTTATGCCACATCTGTACACTGTAATAGAGGTCTGCACGGGACTGATTTTTCATCCCGCTCCCACACGCTCCCGCAAGTTTCTGTCCCACTTACGCCCGCTCCCGCAGAAATGTGTAATATTTTGACTCGCTCCCACCTGCATCTGTTATGGTTTGTCCCGCTCCTGCTGAATCCCGCAAGCAAGGCTGGTGGAGTATAGGGTGGACCAAAACTACCGGACACATTTTAAATGATATCTTGGCTTATAAAAATTAAATAAGGTATCAAATTTATTTGTTGCCTAACTGACATACAGGAATTTATGAAACATAGGCTATATCATGTGGGCATGACTCCGGCTGCGAATTAAAGATGTCTTTTATATAAGGGTAGATTTGGCTAACCAGTTTTGCACAAAAAAATACAACCAACAACGTTTCTAACTAGGCTACGGACCTGAATTAAAAAATATCTAAACAGACTCAATAGAAACATTTCACAGTCAAAATGAGAGAAATCACACTCCAAGCACTCACGTGCGCCATTACCCCGCGTAACGCAAACATCTGCAGGTTAGGTCGCCTACCACATATGTTGTTCCCCACATAAAAACAAACTGTAAAATGTATTCATTGCAAATGTATTCATTGCGGGAGTCCAGAGAACAATGTCTTTGTCCCGCTCCTGCAAACACATCTCTCTATTCCCGCCCACTCCCGCAAGGAACTCTCAAATATAAACCCGCTCCGCATGCTTTTGTGCTGCGTCCCACGGGCGTCCCGCCCCATTGCAGACCTCTACGCTGTAACACTGCAATGCCAGCATTTCTTAAACACGGTCAATCAGTGGTGGGAGAATGGACAGAGACGGCGACTCTTCATGCCTGCATCCATGGCCATATTTAGAGTCGATGTATAAATTTACGGAAAAGATTAAAAAATCGTATCGTTTTAAGTGTGTGTGCCATTCCAGCTGCATTTACAGCGGTTCAGTTGTCAACTTCATTCAAATATATAGTGCATACACATACCTTTTGTGTGTGTAGTGTACAATTAAAAAAAAAAGATTGGTTTTCTTTATCAATTTGCGTTGTGTTTCATTTTGTAACATTCTACCTTATTCCTTATGCTACGTCTTCTACAAGTAAGTTAGATGCATTAGGTATTGTAAGTATGGTGGTAATAAATCAACAATGCAGTGAAATATGTACTTTTAATGCTTAAGTATTTTTTGAAGCAAGTACTTCAGTACTTTAACTCAAGTGAAATTTGATTGTATGACTTTCTCTTGTATTGGAGTAACATTTGACTAGTGGTATCCGTACTTTCACTTAAGTAATGAAGTTAGCTACTTTGTCCGCCTCTGCCAACTAATCCAGACTATAATACCTACAGGATAAAGGGAATACTTCAGTCAGTATGGCTGAATTAAACCACATTAAAAATTTTTTAGATATGTTTCGGAAATAGCATGAACGTACTCTGTCTCACAGTTCACAATAATTTGTTCTACCACCATCAATGACAAGAAGTATCAACATAAAATGAAAACACTCTTTTAGAATAAAGTACAATTCACCACTAAATTCAATCTTTGAAGTCCAGCACACAAATTACATTAGATAAGTGCCTCCAACTAATTTCCACTTGCACTTAACCAGTTACATTCAATATAGGTTTTACCAAACATTTAACGTTCAGTCCTTCACCTGGTAATACAGACCAAATAAATAGAACGGAATTACCACTTAGCAATAAGGTGATTCGAGTTGCAGAAGGATGTCTCTGTAAGGCAGAGTCACTCGCTCGCACAGCACCGACATTCAAACTTGTCTGTGTGTCTGTCTAATGCTCTGAAACCCCAGGTTGGCGTACATGGCCACCAGTATCATTAACACAAGCACCCTTTTCTTCACAATCCCAAAGGTCCTCCAACCTCACTCGACAACAGAATACACATACACGTTGTTGCCGCTGGGTAACAGTCCTACTGCATTACTGTCACGCCTGTGCCCACTTGGTCACGGCCCCAACAGACCCTCTTGCCTGAATATTAGGGGGTTTACGGCTCTGGGCTAGACAGGTGACGTCAGGGGTGATGTGTTTGTGGTGGTTTGGCACCTAGGCAACCCAGGTTTCAGGACTTCAGGAGCTTGATTACTGGGTTGCTAGGTACCAAACGACAAGTCTACCTGTGTTTTGTTAGTCTCCAGTGTTTGTAATTGTAGTAATGAAACTGTGCGTGTTCACCCAACTCAATCCTGGAAGTTTGGCAAGAGAAGCTTGGGAGGTAAAGGCTGGGTTTAAATGGAAGGTCTGGGCTCAGACTCAGGTATCAAGAGAATCAGTGTCTGTGAATCTGTCTCCTCCTATGTTTACATGCTTGTCTCCTTTAGCAGACGCATTCACAAGGAATCCACAGAGAGAGGAGCACGAAGTGTCATACCCAGTGTGACAGAGAAAACGGAGAAGAGGAGGGTTCAGTGGCAAGATCCCTCTTCTATGTTCATATTTGAGTTTATTCAGAGTGAAGGTCCTCTGAAGTTGTTTTGAACGGTTTCGCCATTAAAAGAAACTTTATCGCTCAGAACTGATTCCTGCCAGTGTATCCTTTCCCAGACGAGCCTGACAATTACCGTCTTCAGCTGCTGACGAAATGGTATCTAGCAAACACACATGCAGCAACTCACTACGCTCCTCATTTGAGACATTGTGGTCCCTTATAACTCAGTTCTAATCGCAGATTTCTGTCCCGTACAATCAACAACACTGAATCACTCAAGTTTGGCGAGTGAAAACACTACAACTGTAACTCTGTTTGAAGGATTCACATGACTGTATTACCACTCCACCATTCCACACCTTCCTCACCCAACTTCTTCACTATCCAGCAGGTCAAGTAATTCCTAAACTCTTAGGAGTGGATAGGCGACTTTAAATGTCTCTTGATTGTCTGTAATTGCAAGAGAAATGCACACTGCCATCCTACTTGAATAAAACTGTGAGTGACACCCATGGGCTGCAACTTGAGTATACTCTGGTCAACAATATCTTGTACGTGTCTCTTAAACTCTTGGAACACTTGTGGCAGAACACTGCGGTGCCTAATGGTGATGCATCACCTATTGGGGATGCTATGAGTCACTGTGGTGGTGTAACCATAATCGTGTTTATCTTTTGAGAACACATCTCTGTGATGTACCAACATGTCTGTTAGCTCTTTACATTGTACTGAGGTAAGTCCTTCAAGACTAACTTGGACCAGGACTGGAAGCTGCTTATTGTTGCTTTCCAGTGGTGAGCTGTCACCATGTTTCACCAGTCTCATATGCAACACTCCATCTCCCTTGTCAACAGTTTGTTTCAGGAGCACAGCTTGGGGCTTGCACACAGATGCCACTCTGGACATAGGCACCAGCTTAATAGCTTTGTCACTTACATTCATCCTTCTTACTAAAACTCTTCTCCCAGATGCTTTAGCTAAGACATAGCAACGAGAGTCCCCTTGGGACACTTGCTTAAGATGTGGCCTCTAAGAATACTTGACACTTTTGGTGGCACCCTGTAGAGACCCTCCACCATTCTCTCACTGTAGGGAGGAATGGTGGAATGGTGCCTGTCTTCCACCCTCTCTCACAAAGCCTATTCTTCCATTGGGCCCTAAGAAACATCAAACATGAACTACGCTCCTCATCCCTACTAACTATTTTTTCTCGCACAATCAACACTAACATAAGTCCAATGTCTCTCTAACTCAGACACATCCACAAAAGCTACTCATTGGCTATACGTGCGGTCATAAGCCACAAAACCTCTGGAATTAATATAAAAACAAAAATAAAAGTCCCCAAATATTCATACCCATTACAAATATCTGTCGTAGAAATACAATGGAAATAGAATGCGACACTCTGGAGCCAGTCAAAAGGACCTCATGAAAGCAGATGTAGCTCCTAAAGGCGTCCATATTTCAGCTTTACAGCACATAGCATTTGCACATATGCCCCGGTACCTTCCAAAAGTTGTAGAGGTAATGTTATAATGTCCACCATATGTCTGGAGGCTTCAGTGAATTACAGTTGTGCAGGCCTGGCCTATAGTCAATTCCCACAGCAACAACAGATGGCCTCTCTCTATTTCAATGCCACACACACACACACACACACATACCAGTGCCTGCCAGCGCGTCCACACACCTGCATTTTAAAAAGTCGTGTATCACCTGAATCTCTCCAACGTGTGTTACAACATTTGTTCTTCGTGCCCTTCACCATCCCTTGGCTGAACTTTTTTTCTACACCTGTTTGAGTGCATTTTGCTGGTGCCCGTAAAGAAAAGGTTTTGTTCAGTTTTTAGCTATTTCATTCCATAATGTTATGATTACAAGATATTTGCTTACACCCATCTGTAGCTTTCATGATTAGTACAATGCTGCGTTCATGACCACTAGAATTATTACAGCTTGGAATATCCTACTTTTCACCCAAAAGTGTTCAGCTGGAATATAGAAATAAAAAAGCATTACATACATTACATCTAAGGAGTTATTTGGTTTACGTTTACGGCATTTAGCTGACGCTCTTATCCAGAGCGACGTACAACAGTGCTTAAGTCGTCTACATCTGTTT
>JBBJLS010024473.1:0-14900 GCA_037577275.1 Bryconaethiops microstoma
GAGAGAGAGAGAGAGAGAGAGGGAGAGAGAGAGGGAGAGAGAGGGAGAGAGAGAGAGGGGGAGAGAGAGAGGGGGAGAGAGAGGGAGAGAGAGAGAGAACAAAAGAGAAGGGGAGTGCACGGCTCACATCTAAAATATTCATCAGCATATTACAATATTGATATATGTGACTGAAGTTATATTTTATTAATAGTGGATGTTTTCATTGTTTCCTCATTCAGTATGCAGAGAGGTGACGTGTCGTTGTTGGCCTTTATATGCAACTTTTGCCGCTGAATAACTCCCTCTGTAACTCTCTCTCACTCTCTCTCTCTCCTTCTTTCACACCCTCTCTTTTTCTCTCTCCTTCCTCTCTCTGTCCCACTGTAACTCTCTCTCTATTTCTCCCCCCTCTCTTTCTCTCCCCTTCGTCTCTCTCTCTCTCTCTCTCTTTCTCTCCCCTTCCTCTCTCTCTCTCCATCTGTAAGTCCCTCTCGCTATCTGTCCTTCCTCTCTCTCACTCTCTCTCTCGCCTCTCACTCTCCATCTGTAACTCTCTCTCTCCTCTCTCTCTCCATCTATAACTCTCTCTCTCCTTCCTCTCTCTCTCCTCTCTCTCTCCATCTGTAAATCTCTCTCTTTCTCTCTCTCTCTCTCTCTTTCTGATCTGAAGAAGAACAGTTGGATAAACAAGCAGAAGAACAGATGATTGCTGTAATTTGCATGCACCTTCGCTTAGTAATGGGACTGAATTATCATTGTAAGGAATGATGGATAATTTGTGCGAGAAGAAGCAGCTGTGAAGAGAGGAAGAGAAGAGACAGTCTGCTTATTTACCACGAAGGCCTGAAGAAAATATAGTTAGCTCCTTAATTGTTTGCACCCTTGCAAAATATGGGTAAAAAGGTCATGTCCATCACACTCTGTCTATGTAAATTTCCTCTAAGGAATCAGAAAGCCTTATCAAAAGGTCACGTGCCACAATTATTGGCAGTCCTATAAAGTCCTCTGAACAAAATGTAACTGTTCCAGTTTATATTCGAGTTTTTAAAATGTCAGATTGACACGGCCACCCCCGTCCCCTGTTTAAAATCTGTGTGTTGAGATGAAGAGGAGAGATCAAAACAGAGCGCCTCGGACCCTGGAGGATCTCGAAAGATTCCAATCTCATCAAGCGATACAGAGGAACATGTCTTGCTGCTATGTTGGAAAACGGATGTTGCACAAAATAATAAATGCATGGGTGCCAGTAATTGTTACACGTTTTTCTTTTATTTTATAATTGAAGGTCAGAGTTCTCCTCGTGTTTTTTAATGGGAGTGAATTAACCACAGAGACACAGACCAAAAAAAAAACAACCCATATTTTTCTTTTACCAAAGGGTGGCAATAATTATGGTGTTTACTAGAAATAAGCAGAAAAAGTCCACAAACCTAAAATCAGATTTGTATCAGTTTCAGATCTACTCTTCACCTTTAGCGACATTTCTTGATGCCTTTGCCATCTTTAGTTTGACATCATGATCTAATAAAGTGTCAAATCTGTAGATTTGTATTTTGAGTAAGTAAACATATGAATAGGAATATACTTCACATTTCAGTCATCTTTCATAGTGGATGACATTCAGTATCAATCAATAAGCAGTGTTTCCACAGCCGAATTAAAAAACTACAGTAGTTCAACCAACTTCCAAGCACAGGCATCAAGAATCCAAGCATACAGAAAGCTCCAGTTCCACATGCTGTTCCATTTTACCATGTCAACTTGTCTGGGGTAATTAAAGGAGACAAAAGACAAAGACTCTGAACAAATCCCTGGCAGCATGTTTCCATTCAGCTTACTGACTGATTCAGGCATTAAGCCAGACAACCTCCAACAACACTCACTTAGTCACCGAGTCTTTAGGAAAACTTTAGGAAGCCTACCTTCCTAAGTACTGTTTCACACCTGGTTGCCCTACAGGTACGATCAGCCACGATTCCTTCAGCTTTGGAGCCTCTCGGAAAGATTCGACAGCATTTTTGACAGAATGCTGCTGAATCAGACGGAATCTGGCTTTCAGATGCTTGTGTGAATAATCTCTTACTCATCTCTGCAGATCAGATCCCATGAGATTGTGGCATGTGCAGTACACATTCTGCTGTTTGGGTAGGAGCAGCTTTCCAAATAACCACTGTAATACATATCAAGCACACTCAGAGACTGTTGTTTGGTTTTATAGTGGTGTAGCCTGTTTCAACAAATCCTGAAAGCTAGCATTTGTGTCCTCCAGTGTAGTGTTTACGTACTTTGAATTTACTTTTTTCAAATATACACACTGGTTTCCCATGAGTAATATACCTTAGATCACCACAAATCTTGCCAAAAAGGACAAAAATGAGCCACATGATGTTCATCTAATCCATGTCATTCAAGTAGAACAAAATTTAAATCAAGCAAATTTAAAGCACCATTTTTTCAGTACAGATTTTGGAAAGGTAGCTCATCCTAAAATGTTACTGTGGATAAATAAAACTAATAGATTGATTTACACAGTAGGTTGATTTACACTCTGTCCGATGGCTATTTATACTGCTGTTTGGTCAGAGAGACCTTACTCATGATCACAGGTGAGAAAATTTCTGATATTTTGTCCCCAAATTTTTCTTTCTGGTGTGGAATAGCCTTCCTCATTGATCCTCAGGCCCTTGCCTTTGGGTAAGTCTTTCAGTGTAGCATTTGAATCAGTGTTGGATTTAACAGTTTTTCCCTAAACATGTTAACATAACTAACAGTGAATGAAAGCTAATGTAAGCGTTTAAGCACCTAGAGTTTGCATCAATTACTTCAGGCAACCTTACATACTGACATATTTATAAAGATTCTTACAAACTTTCAAGGTAGCATTCACATGGAGCTTAGATTTACAGTTCATGCTAAAAAAGTTAACATGGCTACAAACAAATGAAAGCTAACAGTTTCAAAACTATAATCTTGTCAGTAAACCAGACTGCAGTGACTAAACTCTGCTGTTTGGTTAGACAGACCTTTCCAAATAATCCCTGGGCAGCTGGTGGTCTTTTGGTTAGGATGTTGGCCCTGTGATCAGAAGGTCATGGGTTCATATCCCAGGACTGTTAGCACCTCTGAGGTACCGTCCCCACACACTGCTCCCCGGGCACCGTGTTCCTGGCCGCCCACTGCTTCACTTGGTGAATGGGTTAAATGCAGAGAAGAATTTCGTGCTGTTCACACGGTGTGTTCATGAAAAGACACTTTACACTGTAATACATATATCAAGCACATTCAGAGACTTTTGTTTGGTTTTATTTTGGTGTAGCCTGTTTCAAGGAATCTTGGAAGCTAGCATCTTTGCTAACATCTTTGCAGGTTTTTCAGCATTTACATGGATTTTGGACAGATAGCTCACCACAAAATGCAAACATGTCAACACTTAATGAAAGCTGAAGGTAAAAGCCTGAGGGTAAATGTGCTAAATCTGTCTCATTTAAAAAATGGCTATTAAAACTTTGATTCAAATGTTGATTTCCGTAACTGTTGGATGTCAGTAAACCTGACCTCTCAAATTCTGCTGTTTAGCTAGACCAACCCTTCCAAACAATCATGGACTTATCCTCCTTAAGTGTTTCTCCCAGTGCAAAGAACCTCAGGGAGCCATTAAAGCTAACATCTTTGCAAGGTCTTAGAATGCAGGATTTAAAAGAAGAAGAGAATTTCAGTTAACTAGACTGCAGTGGCCACTCTAACCTGCTGTAATAGCGCTCAGTGTTGTACAGAAATGACAAACGCTTTTATCCCAGTGCTTCATGTTGAGACGTCTGCACCGTTGGACCCAACTGTGGCAGTAATGACCCTCATAAATCTCACCAAGTGGTTTCAGAGCAGGAATAGCACTGATTCAAGCGCTCAGGAATGTTATTGTTCAGACGATGAATCACATACAGTGTTCGGCGTAGGAAGAAAAGAAACCTGAGCACAAGACACCGAGTTAAAAGCTGTCAGAAGATTGTCTTCCTGACACTCTTCCTTCTTGGCTTCTTTCAGGGTGTCAGTTGAGATGAGCTCTAGTGCTAATCTACTTATGAAGGCCTTTGTTTCGGAGCTTTTGTAATGGTAATGATTATAACGGGGTGAGGATAGTCAGGATTAGATGCGTACTTTGAGGCAGCGCCTACCCCGAGCGGGGTAACAGAAACCCTCAGATGCAGTTACATGGAGGAGCCACATGGGGTCACAGCCTGCTGAGTGGCAAGTTTGGAGGTTTACTCTTCCTTGCTTTGAAGTAAATTGTTCAAAACCCCATTGGTCTTCTCTCGCTAGCCACAGTGACACACTACACCATGGCCTCTGGCCCTCAAAACTTTCCAGGGGATCACTGCTCGTCTATACCGCACCACACTATCATCTCAAAGCACTATAGTATGTAATCAATACTGTAGCGTGAAAAACCCTCTAGTCTCACTACATCCATTCTACTTCCCAGCCCTGTTCTTGTTTTCCTTGTTGAAAGCCACGTCTGGAGCATATAATCAATTAACAAAGGCCTAATGAAGAAATGAAACTGTCAATTAAAACTCATAAAAAGTCTTGTAATTGAAGCCAGTGGGCAGGTGATAAAATGTTGTTCTTCTATTCTGTTCTTTCCTAAGCTTAGATGATTGTTATTGGTAATGTAATGCGTTTTTCAGATGTGATAGACAGAGATTAGACAGAAAAACAGCAGACTATTCCTTTAAAGCATTTTTTATATGTAGTTGTAGTTGCAGTTACTGTTGTTATTGTGAGTGATGCTTCTGTAAAATGCCTTTGGGTGTAAGAAAGCATTGCATACATACATTCTTTAATATTAATACTAATAATACTGATACTGATACTACTAATAATATGATCATCATCGTCATCGTCATGACTGTCATCATCATTGTCATCAGTCTCTTGTATACTGTATACTGTATTGGTTGTATATAAGCAAACAGTTTGCATGAGTGTGTGTCTGAACTGAAGTGCAAGTAGCATGTGTGTCCCCGAGAGCCAGTGAGAACATGGAAAGCAGCAGCAGTTTACTGACTGTAGCATGGCTGTTTTCAGCTCATCAATATTTCAACAGGCCTGCCCTTCCTTCCTTCCTCTCTACAATCTATCCCCCCACCCCTCCCTCCTTCGGGCAATAGAAGAGGTGATTCTTGCATAATTTGCCTTTAATGCAGTCTTAGCTCTTTAGCTTTAATGCATTCTTTGCTCAGTAACTGGAGAGCAGGCTAAGCTGCGCTGTGTGCTTGGGCGCCAGCCACAGACTACATGTAAACTGGCCCTGCTGCAGCGCACACCACTTTCACAGGCTCAGCTGCGCTCCTGAAGTCTGATGCAATTCCATTTTTACAGTACCTTACCTGATTAACTTTGCATCATAAAAACACTGTGGAATTCTCCTGTATTTATCTTTTAAATTTCTTACAGGCCTCGAAATTTAATTTACCATGATTTGTGTTTTTATGTGTAATGTTAATAGTAAAATGTGCTAAATCTGAATTGAGAAGTTTTCTTTGGGGACTAATTCGCCACACAATACATTGTGTACACTTTATTGACTGAACTCTGCAGACGTTTGAAAAAAAATCAATGCAATCCCCCTTTAGGACTGCTTTGTGTTTCCTGACTCGTGTTAAAAAGTCAGTTGTCTCTGCAGTGCAATAAAAATATATCACAGGCCACTGTTCTGCAGAAAAGCACCAACAAGTTTGTGCAAGCTCAGTACAGAGGCACATAAAAAAAAAAACAGCAGCGTTTAATTACAATGCATTTACTGAAGACACCCGGTAAAAAAAACCTTTACTGACTCGAAACTACCTTCATTAGGCAGACTGGGGTGGTCAGACAGGAGTACAGAGGCGCCATTCTAGTGCTTCATCCTGTGTCACACTGTGTGGTCGTCAAGTGCAAATCCTCTCTGCCTCTTCCCCTGTTGAAAAGGTTGAAAGTGGCCCGCGATCCCCGCAGGGTGTAATCTCCTGCTTATCAGGTGCATGCTCCTTCCTGCTCCTCCACTCTGACCTTTTGAACCTCCTCTCCAAAGACAGACATTCAGCAGCCCATCACCAACCAGAGCTCTGTGGAATTTTTATAACTGGGGATAAAGTGTTGGCTGAGTGGAGGGGGAGGGGGAGGGGGAGGGGGAGAGAGGAGGGGGGAAAGTGTTGTTGCTTCAGGCCAAAAGCTTTGACCCCTGAACCAAAGGACAGGATGGGACAAATAGCATCAGTCCATTATGCTCAAACATGGGTTCATTACACAAGGTGAAAAGTAAAGTGAATCAAGAGGGATAAATAAAAAAGGTAAAAAAGGTTTATGTAAATGTTTTGTGAATATGTACTTGTGCTAATTCATGTTTCATGCATTTATTAATGCTTTAAAGTCAGTTTTTTCTGTGCTGTCATTTTAAAGGGCCCATATCTATCTTTCTGAAATAAAGGTTAATGCAACATACGACAAGATAAAATTAACCTTTATTAGTCTCACAAAGGGGGAAATTTACGTTATAACGGCTGAAAGTCGACAGCACAAAGGTTTTAGCAGCAAATAAAACAATAGATTAAAGCTACACACAACACTATGGCACAAAAAAAGCACACTATACAAATAATACAAAAATATAAATATAGACATTTGTGTGCAGCATATATATATATATATATATAAACTTATGTAAGTATATACCTACATACATACATTTTTCATCCCAGAGGGGAATTTCCAGTTTCCAGCAGTATACACAAAAGCAAACTTAGATTAAATGACACATAGAATTAAGTAAGATTAACTAAGAGTAAAAAAATACCTTAAAAGCAGACATAGTACACCGGAGTCTGTACACATTGAATAGCAGAAGTAACTCTGTAAACATGTAAACTCTGCTAAAATGTAAAATGCACCAGTCCATCTGGTCACTGTTTCTGTGATGTCATGAAAACCAAGGCATTAACATATTTCCATCCATTCAGCCTACAGCAGTTTATCCCCGCCCAATTACATTGATATATCAGGAATGTTTCAGCCCTGGGCAGGGCTTTTTGAATGGGTAAGCAAAGTCATTTACATATATCAGACTTATAGGCACAGTATGAGAAACTGTCTGGGGAAAGGAGAGATTGGAAAAATGGTCACATAAAAATGAAATATGACTGTTTATGGTACATAAATCACCTCAACATCATGAGTGGACCACAGGAGGAAAATAAAATATAAGACAAATGTAGGTTATGGACCCTTTAATCATTTCTCACTTGTGGCTCCTTTAAAGTTGCTGGCTCGTCCCAAGCCAAGTATGCGTTTGTTAGTGGAAAATTAGATATTTTATCAGGGTCTGAATTTGGATGTGAAATTGTTGTATAGTCTTATTATTTGTAAGGGAAAAAAAGAACTTAATGGTTTTCGTGTTTTTGCCATTTTTGATTAAAAAAGTCAAAAGTCTAGACCCTCAGATGTAAGTAGTTATACAATTACACTGGAGAAACACAATAAATCCAATAAACCTAGCAGTTAATGGTCTTTTACTTTTAGTAAATTCCCTAACAGACCGGATCTACTTCAGGATAATGTGAATGAGGCCTCGCTGGCTCGTTCCTCTCTGAAGAGCTGAACCCGAGCCACAGCCAGCGGCGTGTTGCATTCTCGTCTCTCTGTCAGCTCATGAATAGCCGTGTTTGTGTGGCGGTCATGTGGACCTGAACACAAAATAGTTACCGTTGTAGCTGCCCCTCCGCCCCCCGCCCTGTTTTTCCCCTATCCCATGACATCTTATGTACAGACTGTGAGGTACTTGAGAAGTCCAAACACATCCAATTTCTGAGGCAAGGAGGTTTTATTTTTAGTCTGTGTCCAAAAAGTTTGTGGTTTGTAGTTGTTCAACTCCATCGGCACGGATAAAAAAGAGCTTGTAAAAAAGCTGCATTCCTGCTGCCCCCTGGAATACGATCCAGAGTGACCTATCGGAGCGAGGCCAATCTTCTATCCAGTTTGTGGTCGCATGCAAACTCAATGAAAACTCATGATGGGTTTGTAAACACAGCATAATTTTATGGAATATCTATAAAAAGGTTAATAATGTCTATGTCTTTGTGTGCGACACTTTGCATAACCCCAAGATGTTAACAGGACTTAGATATATAAAGCATATCAGTATATTAGACATTTTAAAGAATGGTTAGATATATTTTTGATATGTAATGTCTCATTTTAATGTAGTAGATATAAAGTAAAGTGGTTCCTTCTAGTCATGTGTGAACACACCACAGCACCACAGGCAAGTGTGGACAATGTGGAATTGTATTTAACTCATTCACCAAGTGAAGCAGTGGGAAGCCAGGTACCTCAGTGGTGCCACTAGTAGTACTGGGATTCGAACCCACGGCCTTCTGATCACAGGGGCAACTCGCAAACCTCCAGACCACCAGCTGAAAACATCCCCCTCTGCCAAAACTCAGGATATAGAATGGTTAGATTCTATATATTATAAGATATATAATATCTGATAACAATATATTTGATATATCAAAGAATGTTAGATATGTTTTTAAATGTATAATATCTGAAATCAGTATATTAGACATATAGGATGGTTAGATATATAAAATCTAATATTAAGGTATGAGATATAGAATGTTTAGACATGTTATTAATACAAAAAGAAATAAACAAGATTGTTTTATGAGCCATGAACATTACAGAAAACCAAAAGGAAAAAAAAACCCCAGGAGAATACACCCAGTGATCAAGCAAGTTTTGGTTCCTCAGCTCTGTTCTGTTTGAGTTGGGTCATGTGAGGGAGGTCACTGAGTTAACTTCCTGCTCAGTGAGGCTGCAGCCTGTGTGCTGTGACTACACCTGTGAGCGAGGGTGTGGCTCAGAGCAGAGTGATAACACTGTTCGTGTTCTCAGAGAAAGATCACTTTCATTAGCGTTGAAAAAACATGCTACCAGCATCCCTCCCTAAAACTAAACTAAACCAAAGCTCCAACCCCAGGTTAGGCTACTTCGAGTCAAAGACTCACCCCAGGTGCTCTTTGTAGGTGACAAGGTTGAAACCAGAGCTCCCTTTCCATTTTTAATGGCTCTATTGGTGTTTTGTGACCACACTTACGCAACAGGTGAACTATTTGCTCGTGGATCAGTCAGATGCTGTGGGGTAACTAGGGATCTATGGACCCCAGTGCAAATATTTTTAATGAATTTCTCTATTTTACATACTCGATTGATCCTGGAGGAAAGTACTTGAGTCTTCTGTGTGGGATACCTCAGTGGCGCCACTGGCAGTCCTGGGATTCAAACTTTTCTTTTGTTTTCGTCGTATGAGAAGCATTTTGCCTGCTGTTTCTTGCCCATACCTTCTTTTTATGCATCCTGGACAGCTGTTTTTTCAAGCAGAGTGCTCCAGGTGGCCTGGATTTGAAGTGGTTGGTAGTTTTAGGTCAGTGGGTTTTGAAGTGGTCAGGTGCCTAAATCATGACTAACATTTAGCTTGCTCCAAACTTTAGCTTGCTAGCACAACAATGTTTGCACAATATTTTGGTTGATTTTATCTAGAGTGTGAACAACAGGAAGGATGCACGGCCAAACACAGGCTTGAAAAACGCAGCGCTGTGAAACCTCACTATGTGCAGAGGACGGCTATTTCAGGTCCAGGACTGAGAACCACTGTCCTACATCATATTTTATGATTTCTGTAACTTTTAAACTGCTCTGAGACCACTCTCAGGGCTTTATGTAAAGTAAGGGAAGGAAATCTCATCCTGCATTACCTCAAAGAGGTAATCAAGCGGCAGTCATGCTAGAAGAGCAGGAAGGAGGTCCTTAGCGACATTACCAACTGGCATTTAAAAATGGATGGGCTCTGTGGGCTCTCCTCGGCGCCACACCATGACCTCATCTCCATCATCTCCACCTCCACTTAGTGATAACACTCTGAGCGAAGACAGACACACCAAGGCCGCTGCTCGTCAATCATTCATTCGCTCCTGTTTCAGTGGCTGTTGCATGCTATGTTGTAATCAGCCTCAAATTAGAAGGCCAGATGTTGTTTGTTAGTATATACAGAAAGGCCCACTCAGACCTCCATGTTTACCATTGTCTCAGACAATATTTCTGTGCACCTATTAAGAGAACTAGGACTTTGAGGAGGCTGCTTAGATGCCCATTTCTACAATATAGGCTCTGTGTGAAGTTTTTTCACCCGGGCAATCTTGTCACTGTGTCTGAAATGTAAATGGTATTCCAAAATAGTACTCCAGAAGGGTCTGTGCATCTGTAACTATATTTGTGAGATAATGGATGAGAAGTACTATCTGCTCAAAATCTGAAGCATCCTAACAGTGGACACTGTTGTTCAGTCCCATAATTCCTGAAGTACAGGAAAGTGTGACTTCTAAAGTAACAGGTCAGTAGGACATAGTTCACCGTGCTTTATGCATAATAGCTGGTTTACGTTTCTGTCTCGGTTTCTTTCAATTATTCTTCTAGCCTTTATGGCACCTGGCAGGTCAGTTTATTCCTCTCCTTTTTAATGCTAGCATTAAAGAGCTTTCTGCCTTTTCTTTTATGAACTTGAGATGACCCTGATCGCCTCTAACTCTTTTTATATTGGAATTGCTGTGTAACTGCCAATAAATGGCTTGACTCACGGAAGTTTTGCCAAACCGACACAATGCAGTAAATGTACCACTACAGAGACTCCCGCTGCCACGACTGTTAAAAAAACAGCTCTCCACCCACCTCCACCTCATTAAAGTGAACACATTCAGGGTTTGGACCGACAGGACCCCCCGTCAGACTGAAGGTCCCCCACTCCACATCCTTCCTCTTGTCTGTGATTAACCATGGATGCTATAGTTTTTATAGAACTCGCCGATAGCTAACTGCAGCCAGCGCTAGCTGTCTAGCTCATTAGGATCTTACACGAGGTAAACATTTTCCTCAAGGCCAGGCTGAACAAGGGCCCCACCACTGCTACCCGGGCTTCACTTTTATGATAGGCAAGGGTAATAAACGGAGGAGGTGCCAGACCCGCTTCCTCCCAGAGTGGCTGTAAAAGGAGCAGGCTTTATTGGCTGTGTTTGGTCAGACTCCAGACGCCGAGGGTCACGCAGAAGCCACCACGACCCCTGTGGACCTGGGTGAAGGTTGTTAGTTCTTCTCTTCTGCTGTGTGGGAGTGCGGGTGGGTGGGCAGGCATTTGTGTGTGTGTTCGTGAGAATCTAAGTGTTAGCTTGAATTATTGAAAGCTTCAGAAAGCTCTCTTTATTACTATTTTTTTCAGTGTTCATTATAAAAAATAACCTCCCAGTGCCAATAGTGCTCGGGAGAAAAGAGCTCTCGTCCCTGCTCTCGTCGTTAATTATAGCACACTTACTGTAAGTGTGTTTGGAGTGTGAACGACAAAAAGTACCCTCTGAACCCATTGTGCGAGAGCGTGCAGCTGTAGCTCTTAAAGTTAGGCTTCGTGTTGTGGGCGAAGTAAATAGGGAACATGCACACAGATGACAGCAGCCACAACATGCCGGCCCCCCTGTAATCCTCCAAACCCCAACCCTCTTTCTTTATGCCTGGGACAACATCCACTAGACAAGTTAAGCCCTCAAAAGCTGAGGCTTATTACATCATAAGGTATATAATTCAGTAAATACACCATATGGACAAAAGTATTGGGACACAGCTCTTAATCATTGAATTTACGTGGCCCCTTACTTCCAGTGAGAGATAATCTTAATGCTTCAGCAAACCAGGACATTCCGGACAACATCATGCTTCCAACACAGTTTGGAGAAGAACCTTTTCTGTTTCAGCATGACTGTGTCCCAGTGCTCAAAGCAAGCTCCATAAAGACGTGGCTGGATGAGTTCAGTGTGGAAGAACTTCACTGACCCACACAGAGCCCTGACCTCAACCCCATCCAACACCTTTGGGATAAACTGGAGATTGGAGCCAGGCCTTCTCATTCAGCATCAGTGTCTGACCTCATAAATGCTCTACAGAATGAATGGGCACAAACTCCCACAGAAACTCCAAAATCTTGTGGAAAGCAATGTCATTAAAGTCCCTGATGGTGTAATGCTCAGGCAGGTCTTTTAGGCCCTTCTCTCATCATCAGTATTAATCTCTAAATAATGTTCTGTACCAGTTTAAGGGTTATTACATTTGATACATATTTATATTCATATTTATATGAAAGTTCTTCGAAGGTTCTTCACACTCACTCCTGTACAAAAAGGAAAATTTCCCTAAATAATCTTTCACAACAAGGTTTTTAAGGGAACTTTAAAGTGCTCTTTGCTTTGAGCTCTTTTAGCACCTATAAGGGTGGTGCATTGAAAAAACCGTGATAACACATATGTTTTATTGCTTTTATACAACAGTATTGCACAGTCAGTGAACATAACCCTCACATTCATAATTCCACCACATTCATCATTGTTATTTCGCAACCAGTGTTCAGCAGTGCCATTATCATCTTTTCAATCAATCATAATTTGGATTGAGACTAATAGTTATTTAGAGAATTACTGTTGGGAACATTTGTGATTACAGTAAATGATGTAAAATTACACAGCTTTGTTCAGCAATTTGCTGTAGAGGTCGTTTTCCATTGAATCAATATCAGAGAATATTACACAGTGGTAAAGGAATAAAAGGACCTATAGAGACCATAGGTGTGCAAACATCTTGTATTTGAGTGTGTGGAGAATAGGGTATGACAACTGACATAACCGACATAAACCTCTTCAGACATCTATTAAGGCTTATTATAAGCAAACATCATAAAACGTACAGAGGTGAAATTACAGTGACTATAATAAATGTCATTTATAAATTACATTTATTTATTTTCTATATATACACTATTTACAAATGCCTGTGCGTCGATGTCAACTGCTATGTACGCGTCTTGTCCTGTGAAACCAGATTTGGTTTATCTGCACATACAAAGCAATTTCCTCCAGGATCAGTAGTTTTCTGACACTGATTCTGACTAATTATGACTTACATTGTAGAACTAACAAATTGAAGAACAAATTTCCAAAACTCACTCAGTCCAAAAGCATTTTTTGGGGGAAAATTGCGTTTTACTTGTTTTACCTATTGGAAAGCAATTCTTACAGGAAATCATTTTTTTGATTCAAATTTTACAGTTACTTGTCATTTTTCAATGCCTGTGTCCTGTACATTTCAGTTCGGGCAAATTTGTTTAAAAATATAATGAAAACAATTTTTAAGTAAATCGATATTCAATGTCTCAAAATAATGTACAAGTTTAATATTTAAATCTTACTACATGACACAGCATAGAGTCATCTTTGTTTATGATCTGCCGCCTGGGAGACCTGGGTAAGTGAGTACCGCTCGCGACTGTGCGAGTGGACTGAGTGAGTTTTGGAAATTCACCTAATCTTGTACCGTGTATTATTCAAGGACTGAGTGAGTTTTGGTCGGTTATACTGTTGCACATAAAGAGGTAATGTAAAAATATGCCAATAGTAGTGTTAAAATCACAAAAGATGGACTGAGTAAGTTTTGGAAATGTGCTCTTCAATTAGCTTCATATTGTTCTTGGCACTGGTCCCACCACAAACATTACACTTTTGCTCTCTGTGGAAAAAGTTTGGTGTCAAGCTTTTGGAGCTTCTTTAAAATTTTAACTATGAACATGTCATTTGCAAAAATGGTTCTTTAAAGAAACACACCTTTTTTTAAAAGAACCAAACGCAGCTCAAGGGTTCAAGAGGTTAAATATTTGCATACAGTGCCTGTGTCCCGTTGGCATTATCATACGAATCTGTTCTACGCTGTTTGGGAGGAGAACTTCTCAGAATGTGGCGGATAAACAGGGTGAGTAATTGTGAGACTTCAGTAGGTGGAGGAGACAGAGCCAGTGTGTGTGAGCCGGCCGGTCGTTCTGTTCTCCCCCTGCAGCCTCTGAGTGAACCCTGTGTAGGGCAGGGTGTGGCACAGCATGCAGGCAGCTGCCATACCTTTCAGCAGGGTGTTTACAACGCGTCCTCCTCCGTCACACACATTCCAGCCTTCTTCCTCCCCTCTCACACAAACACACAAACAAACACACACACACACACACACACACCCATAAATAGGCACGAATGTATGAAATTTTGCAACATGTTCAGGCACAATCAATCAACCATACAAATAAACAAACCACGTGTTTTCTACGTCACACTTCACACTGCAGCGTCAAAATATTCTTAAATGCAAAACTACGCACATATGTTTTATTATAGTCTGTCCCTCATATATAAATGGCCTAGAGCTCAAGGCTGTGTATACACATATTAATGCTGGGCAACGATTAAAATTTTAGTCGCAATTCATCTCATAGTTTTCTGTATATGCTAAATTAAATAATGAATTCAAAAGTAGTGTATTGTGCACTTTTATTTTTAACGTACTGCGATATGAACAAAAGTGCATGAACATTTGGTTTGAAAACACTTTAAACAAATAAGGAGCTTTTTAACAGCAGTGTTCCCTTTAACGCAGTTACAGTTCAAATATTTCTGTGAATTTCAACTTAAACATTAATGTGATCAAATTAAATATAAAACCAAAACTATTTGCCACTGCATAGCATTCACGTTTGTTTTGTTATAGAAACCGACTCCATATGACAGTCTATGTATCTGAATGCAGTGTCATTAAAGTCCCTGTTGATGTAATGGTCAGGCGTCCCAATACTTTTTTCCATATAATATGGACACGCACGCACCCACGAGCACAAAACAGCAACGGATTTGAAAAAAACCTGCGTTAACGTGCAATAAAATAATTGTTGCCATTAAGTAAATAATGCGTTAACACAATAATAACGCGTTAACTTGCTCAGCCCTAATACATCTATATATACATATATACATACA
>JBBJLS010024484.1:0-14899 GCA_037577275.1 Bryconaethiops microstoma
AACTGACTTCTGATTATTATAGCAAAATACGCCTGATTGTATTTTTTGAGTGCTTCTCTCACCAAAGGTCAGCGCTTTTGCCGCGACAACACAAAGACAAGAACAAGAAAATATAATGTAAAGTCAAAATAACACTCTCCAGAAAATACTCCATATATTGTACTAAATACATGCTTTAGACACAAACCACAGTGGTCAGTAGGAGACGTGGATATAAAAACTACAGATAAATAAATAAAATTACTCCTGAGGTAGTTTACTAGAAACACAAATAGTGGTTCGGAGTTGTTCTTTAAGTTCTTGACACATTTAGAGCTGTTATCTCCCCTGTATCTTTGCTTTCTTTTCTGCCATTGTCATTGTTGTTAGATGCTGATTTGATGCTGACATCTAATTTAACTTCTTGTCAATCATATCTACCTGCAGAGCCGCAATTTCACCGCATTCACTGGCACTTTTTTTGGTTTATCTCAGCGACTGTTAGCCTAGTCAATATTCAAATCACTTTAAGGTGTTTCTCTTATACACTGGTGGTAAAAAAACAATGATAGTAACACCAGCACTTTTGAAACTTTTTTTCTTTCTGACAAACAAAACAATGTCCTAGAACAGAGCTGGCCCTCCGGATCAGCCTGTTCAGTCTTTTTCTGTCCCCAGCAGAGATGCTGCTGCCCCAGCAGACCACACCGTAAAAGATGGCTGATGCCACCACAGAGTCATAAAAGGTCCCTGTAATGATTAGGTTTTAAACCCAGTCGTGGAAGGTACAGGCGCAGTTAGACTTCATGAATGTTAAAGGATTTAAGAAAAAGAAACAAAGAAACCAAAATTAGCTCGATGGCCAATGACAAAATAAACTAAACACTTCTAGGATCTTAAATAAAGAGGTATACAAAGAACAAGAACTATACACAAGAAAACAAGGTCCCTCCAAGCAACATGACAAGAGTCCATGAATATGTAATGCTTCTTGACCCTCAACACCCAGAGACAGATATTTATATCCTAGATGGACCAATGGGTGATGAGGGAGAGTGATTGGGGTTAAACCTTATCAGCTGTGTGCATGATTAACCCCAAGAGAAACAGCGACCCCTGTTGGTCCTTGGTTGAGAGGGATTATCCAGTTCTCCTCTGCAGTGCCCCCTGGTGGCCGTTGAACGGGACTGTTACAGTCCTAAAGAGTGGCCCCTGCACTACAAAAGACCTGAGCCTCCGCAGCAGGTACAGCCTACTCTGCCCTTTTTTGTAGAGTGCATTTGAGTTGTGAGTCCAGTCCAGTTTATTGTTCAGATGAACACCAAGGTACTTGTAGCTCTCCACAGCCTCAATGTCCATACCCTGGATGTTCAGTGGTTGCAGTGGAGGATGTTTGTGACTGCGGTAGTGTGCCTCCAGCTCCTTGGTTTTTCCAGTGTTGATCTGGAGGTAGTTCTGCTGGCACCAGTCCATAAAATCCTGGGTCAGTTCTCTGTACTCCCTGTCGTCCCCATCAGTGATGAGGCCGACTATTGTAGAGTCATCCAAGAACTTCTGCAGGAAGCAGTAGGAGAAGTCTGCAGTTTAGATGGTGAAGAGGAACGGTGCCAGAACCGTTCCCTGTGGGGCCCCAGTACTGCAGATGACCCTGTCCGACACACAGCCCTGAGTTCTCACATACTGTGGTCGGTTGGTGAGGTAGTCCAGTATCCATGTGGTGAGGTCCAGTCCTGTGTACTCCAGCTTGTCCCTCAGGATTGTGGGATAGATGGTGTTGAAGGCACTGGAGAAATCAAAGAACATGATTCTCACAGTGCTCCCAGTGGTCTCCAGGTGAGAGAGGGAACGATGTAGGAGGTGAATGACAGCATCATCCACTTCACTGCCAGGCTTGTGGACAAACTGAAGTGGGTCCAGTGATGAGCTCACCAGGGGCCGAAGCTGAGCCAGGACCAGCCGCTCCATGTTCTTCATCAGGTGGGATGTCAAGAGCCACCGGCCTGTAGCTGTTGAGGTCCTTGAGACGTGGAGTCTTTGGCACTGGTACCACACAAGAGGTTTTCCAGAGCTGTGGTACTCTCCCCAGCTTCAGGCTCAGGTTGAAGATGTGCAACATCACCCCACACAGTTGATCTCTGCAGGACCTGACAACCCTTGAGCTGATGCCATCTGAACCCCTGCCTTCTTGGCCTTCTTGATCCTCCTCAGTTCATATACTCATTGTGTACACACATACAACTTTCTGCCGTGACAAAGCAAATTTCCCACTTGTGGAACTAAGAAACGTTTATCTTATCTTATTAGCAGCAGCAAGCAGTCCCCTTCCTAAACGGCGCCAAAGAGACCCGCACGAGCGCTTGCGGTCTTACGACGCATGCGCCCTTTTCAAATCACATACATCAGTGCTTAAACAGTCCACATCTGTTCTTCATACCTGTAGAAATAGTATGTGCCCAAGTTTTTTAATATATAGGAAAAGACGTATAAAAGATAACCGGGAAACCTGGTTAGGCACCAAGATGCTCCTTGAAGAGGTGTGTCTATGAACTCGCTGTATGGACAAAAGTATTGGGACGCCATCACACCAACAGCAACTTTGAAGACATTGTTAATTAACACAGTTCTAGTGAGGTACAGTATTTACAGTATTGTTTAGTTAATGTGACTATCTAGTACAGCTCTGTCAGTATTCAGCAACTTAAAATGCAGCCTTTTAAAATCCATCGACTTACTTGAACTCAAAATGAACAATTGTTAATGTCAATCTGTTAACCTTACTCAAAAGATTACCACAATCTCCACCTATATCCACCTATTGCGAAGCAGGGCAGATCTAGCTAGTAACCTAGGGTGGTAGTTGATGTTAAGGTACAGGTCTGATAGTGGGAATGTGATTAAGATTGAGATTGGACATAATGTGAGTAACTGAATGCTTAAATTGAATGCTGAATGCCCTACTTGTGGGACAGTCTGGGAGGGGCTGTTTTTTCTCTCCTCTCTCTCCTCATGTATTCTACATTTCCTTATTTTTTCGGCTACCTCCCGACTGACCTGTCTATCCCCCCAATGTGGTGTTTGTGTATATGTACGGTCGGAGGGGCTCAAACAATTTCCTTCGGGATGAATAAAGTATTATTGATTGATTGATTGAAATGTAACTTCAGACAAAAATAAGACTTAACCAATCTTGTTTTTGCATAGGGTCAATTAAAGCATTAATCTGACTTCTTTTTTCAGGTGCAATCAGACCCCTGCACTTGGATCATCGCCGGACCCCCAGAGCAGCTCCCAACCTGAGGTTAGTCAGAGTCAGTGTGGCCAAAATTGACAAGGATCCACCACCAGGTCAGAGCATTCAGTGACCCAAGTCTCTCTGGTGGACCACACTGTCCGTCACACTAATGAATTATCACTCATTAATGAGTTATGTGAAATATCCCTTCTGCTTCTAATCACATGGTATCTCTCTTTATTTTGCAACCCCCATGTTCACAGGTATGCCCATCATCAGTTTACAGAACTTTCCCTGGTCCAAAGCAAGACTGGAGATCCCTGATGGAATTCATTTGAGTAAGCCTACAGTGCCATCTTCTGGCATACATCAAAATATATTACTGAATATTAATTCTGTACTGATAAGGTTAAAATTGCCTGTTGCCATGGACTGGAAAGAGAGATTTTGGCTACGAGGTGTCACACGCACAGGGTTTACAGCTAAAATCCATCTATGATTCTGCCTGTGTGGAAAACCATTATATCACATGGTGCCTGTGTGGTCATTATATAATATACATTATATAATTTATATACATTATATGATTCATTATTTAGTGTAAATGTAATGAATTAGTATTTCATCCATTAAAGCGGATTAATTTACCCTGACAGACAGCCTTACATATAAATAGGAAAAATAACAAGAAGTGGACAAAAATATTTTACTCTTTATTTATCATCCATTCTGATCTGACTTATAATTTAACTAGCAGGTGAAGACACTCAATATCAGAAGGGTTTGGTAGATTTTGCACTTGGTTGTAAATGTACTTGTGAATCTATTCAGAAGTCCTGTTTGACTAACAGCAAGCATCTTAATAGGTCTTAACAGAAACTGTTCATGACTATTACAACTTGGAGTACTTTCAGATTTGATATATTTAAAAGTAATTTTGTACTTTAAGTCACCTAGAAAAATATGTTTCTTTTTTTAATGAAACGTTTTTCGTTCACCAAATTCAGATCTTGCGTTGCTGTTAAGTCTTGAATCATAATAGCAACTCGCATATAATCAGAGCATCAAGGTCGAGTAAACATTTTGCTGGAATGAGATCAGGAAGGTTCAATGACGCTTACATTGTTTGATTGTTGGGTTTTCCTAATGCAATCCCGAATTTAAAAATAAGCCTCTTTTTTTTAAGTAAAGCGTTTATGACATCAGAATTTGTACAACTATAAGACCAAATCCCACATTTCTGTACTTCATATGCTGCATGTATTTATAATGGCTATGTAGTGCTGTTGTAGGCACTACTTAGGTGTGCTAGCAGCCTACTGCTTCACTTTATGAATGGGTTAACGCAGAGAAAGAATTTCACACTGTGCTGTGGTGTGCTATGTTCATGTGTGCTTGTAGATGGTCATTTTACTTTGCTATATTCCAGTGGTTGGGCAGTAGTGGTACTGCTAGAGAGCAACAGGTGGCAACAGTTTGGTTTTTTTTGCTTTTGTTTTGCTATCGTATGTTGTCATTTTTCCAAACCAGTGTTTAAAATATGTCACATACTATTGTTAGGATAATGAATTACAAAACGGTTATGGGTACACCAGTTGTAAAAGGTTGAGATTCCCTGGTCTGTGCTATT
Organism: Bryconaethiops microstoma; assembly: GCA_037577275.1. Lineage (NCBI taxonomy): Eukaryota > Metazoa > Chordata > Actinopteri > Characiformes > Alestidae > Bryconaethiops > Bryconaethiops microstoma. The sequence continues at coordinate 4,842 of JBBJLS010024484.1, forward strand.
GCTTTGACTCATACTGTAAATGACTGGTAGACTTGCTAAATGATCACAGCAGTAGACTTTGTGTCTGAGAATGCAGCAGCTGCAGTTTTGTCCATCAGACCATTGCAGAACCTTTAGTGAATTATGTACTGATAAGGAATACATTATTTTTCTCATCCATGCATTGTAGGAGTTTGTTTGCTTCTGTTTGTTAATAGTAAAACATAGACGAATCATCTAGCACTCTATGGCCTGTGAAAGGAGTGACCTTCTTAAGAGTTCAGACTGCTGTTTACTGTTCTCCAAATTCTCCAGAATCACCCGGAGACCTGCATGTTCACCATTTTCCAGGGCATGTCTTTAGGCTTCCCAATCCGAATAATAAAGAGTTGCTTCCTGACTCATATGGTGGACTCTTAAGTTTGGCATCATGACTGATGGACGAGACTTTCCAAGCATAGGGATCACATTAGTTCACACATAGACCACTGCATCAGCAGCTGGTCCATTTGTTATTAAAGTCAGATTGTCACCTCCTGTTGGTGTGCAGACATTTGGGTAGACATTTGCCATTTAACGGTTAAATTTTCTTTGTTAAATTCTTTGGTAACCAAAACAGATGTTATCACTGAAGAGTGAAGAGTAGCACATCACCTCCCTTCAAAGCTCTAAACAGCATTTTGGTTATGTTTGATAGTGTTTGATGGTTTGTTCTTTTAACCACAGAAACATATGAAAAAACTCTTAACAGTCCAATAAAACGGAAACTTGAAACAAATGATCTGAGAATCTTGCCATTTTCTAGGCAGAGGCTCATATCTCTAGGGTTATTACAAAGATGTAGCCTAAACATGCGAGCCTTCTTCTGAAGCAGCTTTATGAGAACAGCACAATTTCATGTGTATTCATTTGCATTAAGTCTCTGTGACTGAAACCACACTACTATTAAATGTGCAATATCCTCTGAGGAAGTACAACTATACTTCCAACTTCTGGCATATTAAGTGAAGTGTATGGAAAACAAATACGCTGTCCTGACTCTGCTCAAGGCTGCATCCATTCAGAGCTACAGGGGAAGGCTGGTTCAAGGCAAATTGAAAGGTTTTGAAAGTGGTTCAAGTCGAATTGAAGGTTTAGAAAAGTTTCTATTAACAATGTATTTGTTCTATTTATGGGACATTTGGTCTAAGAAAAAGGACATAAAGTGTTGTTGATTTGAACCACAGCTTTTGTTGAGACATTTAAGTATTACATGCTAATTTTACGATACAAGTTTATACATTTATATAATATTTCTAATTTTTCTTTGTTTTAAGTTATTTTAACTAAAACAAACTCACTTATATTGGCAGATAAAATAGATGTTTAAAAATATGCATGCCTGCCAATATAGTGAGACAAAATACTTTTCATTTTTTAAATACTTAATATTTTAATAAATTTAAAATGTCTGGAAGCTAATAAATTTTAAATTTTTACCACAGTGTCAAAATGAGAAATATACTAACTAAATTTAAGATGTGAGACAGTAAGTTCATTGGCAAGGCATGTAAGGTCATTTTATGGGCAGTGTAAAGTGTTGTAAAAGCAGCGGTATGATGAATGTCTATTATAACACTGTTGGAAGGCCCATCGAAGACTACACACATTCCGCAAACGGTACATTAAAAAAAAAAAGCTCAAGCAGCGTCTGATGCAGTTTTATTTGTACAACACATTATTACCCCATTTAAAAGGCTGGTGTCACTGCTGTATTGTCTACTGGGGAGCTGGTGGTCTGGTGCTTAGGGAATTGCCCCAGCAATCAGAAAGTCTTGGGTTTGAATCACAGGACTGCTGGTGGCACCACTGACATTCCCTTGAGCGAGTTACCATCCCCACACACTGCTCCCTGGGCGCTGAGTTCCTGGCTGCCCGCTGGTTCACTTGGTGAATGGGTTCATGTGTGACAAATGGACACTTTACACTTTACTGCCCAAATAATCTGGCCAGTAGGGGTCCTAAGGATGAAGTAGAGAATATGTTGCAAAAGGTTAGCTGTAGTACGTAATTGTACCAATGTGGTAAATATATTGGTTGAATTGCAGAAATTGACCTTGGGGCCAAACTTATCCTCTTGCCATCTATCTTCAGAAAAAAGATTGACCACATCACCACTTTGGGAGTGGTAGGCATCTTGAATGCCCTACACTGGTATTTAACTCAAATTTACTTGAGGATAAACAGCTAATAAACTAATTTGTTAGTGTAAAAATTAATTTTAATAAAGTTAATTAAATAAAGATATTCCTCATTTGAGACATTTTCATGCTACTGTATCCTGCTAAAAATCCTTAAAAATGATTTTAGAAAACAATGTGTACAAGCACATGAAATGCATCATTTAATGTGAAGTCTGCATGTATCAGTAAAAATACCAATAAAGTGTTTACCGGTTACAAATTGTACCAATGAAGTATTTACTGGTTACAAACGCTTCTTGATTCTTTCTTTCATATAGGGAGATCTCTGTTCCACCTTATCCATCACTTGTGGACAATGACTGGAAGATGGCACTCATGGGGAGGAGATTCATTAGATGGAATAGGTGTGTGCCAGTGCACAGGCCTTGATGAAGCCTTCATAACAGCTTTCAGTATGTATTTTGCTTTCAATGTTTCATACCCACCGCACCTGAAAAACACTGATCTTCCCTCAGAGGCGCATTGTCAATATTGTGGAAGAGGGAGACGAGATCCTGCCAGTAACTGTTCTCCAAAAAATGAATCTTGTATGCTACGTCATCATGCCTCTACTCTACCAGTGCCCCAAGTGCACTCAAAGGACCTTTACTCTAGTGAAGTTGTTCCAACATGTTGGACTTGTTCATGGGCGTGACCCAGGACTTTTTTCAGCATGTATGAGGTCTGTAAACACATCTTTAACATCATATTTGACATGATCTACAGTCACTTCAGAGACCTGCTGATTTACCTCTAGATCTCTGAAAGTGTCACTTTTAGAACAAACTGAAGATCAAAGGGTCGGGACATTGATGAGATGTCGACACTTCTACTGGGCACCTTTTCAAAATCAGCTAAGATATTGGCTTGAAAATTCCCAGCATTGCTTGAGCTGGTGACAATTGCTCAGTGTCACCGTTATGTTTAAAGTTTTTTGACAACTTCTAAAAGTCAGATTCTAGAAATACTCATGCTTTCCTTCAGATCTAATTTTCAAAGAGAGTGAAGGAGACTATATATGGATAATTTTGGTGTTAAAACCTTTCCAAAAACTTCAGTCATCTCAGAAATGAATGTGCTTACAAGTACCTCTAGAGATTTGCTAGCTCATCTTTCTGTGTTGAATAAGGCAGCTAATTCATATTTAATACTTAATACTTTAACATTTATTTCATGTAATTTAAAATTTATTTCATGTGATTTTGATACAAATCTCCTCACCTCTAACCCTGTCTATCCTCTAACTGCATTAATGAACCTGTCCTTACAGCCACTGGCAGTCTCACTGAACCCTTTCTTCTTTCTGTCTGACTCTTGGTCCTGTTGTTTTCCTCTTCCTTTTTCAGCTCTTCAGTTTGTTTCTCCATCATTTTCGATGAGATCTTCATCTGTTTTTGCCTGTTCTTGTGCTCCCTCTCTTTCTTTTTCATTCTCATTCTTTTTTCATTCTTTCTGCCATTGCTGCTCTTTCTCAACCATCTCTCCAGGTTCATCATCCTGTCTTTTTAAGAACTCTTCTTCAATTTATTCTTGTCTTTCCCAAATTCTCTCTATATTGTGCCCTCTGGATCTCTGCTTCAGATTTTTCTTTCCTCTCTTTTTCTCTTTGGTGACTGATTCAAGATTCTTTGTCACTTGCAGAGTTATACAAGTAGAACATGCAGTGAAATGTATCCTGAACCTCTGCTTTTATGACTATGCAAACATTATAAACCATAAGTAAATTTTAAATTAACACAAATTTTCTAAACCACAAATAAAATAAAAAAAAGAGTACTAGTAAAGTAGAAATAAGTATAAAAGTAAGTACAATTTTAAATTTAGAAACACAAATCTAAAAAAGTAAAATAGCTTAAACAAGGAGCAACACAAGTTAGAGAAAAAATATGTAAGCTTAAAATAAAAGGCCTCCAGCTTGCTGTTCTTGTCCCCTTCCAGGTACTTTCCCAGTATGTTTTTAGTATGAACATGAAGAGAGGTTTTGGCTGCCAGCTCGCTCTTTTGGGGAGATAGTATTTTCTCAATATCTCTTTAGTGAGAAAGTGAAGAGAGGTACATGCTTGGTTGTTCACTAAGCTGAACTGGAACATTCTCTCTCCAAGCATCTTTTTTTCCTTCTTCATGCTTTTACACACCAGCCTTATCTTCGTCCATGTAGTCTCCAGGATCATCGTCCCGTGTCTTTTGAAAAACTCTTTTAGAATTATTTCCCCTCTCTCCCGAATTCTGTCTGCGTCTCTATGCCATTGACTCTGCTTCATGAATGTAATTTCTGCAAGCAGATTTTTCTTTCCTCTCATTTCCTTATCCTGTCTCTTTGATGATTTTGAATCACAGCAGGCCTGCACCTTGCTGTTTCTTTTGTCCTCATTCAAGTACTTTTTCAGAATGTCTTTAGTACGAGCATGAAGAGAGGTTCCGGCTGTTTCAGTGTGACATGTCAAATTTTCCAGTTCGAAATCTCAACTGGTTCCGCTCAAGCCGTTCGAGTTACTGGACACGAGCCTCAGGACCACCAGCACCATCTCTATTATTACTCTATTATTACAGCCCTGTCACACACACACAAACACACACACACACACTAACACATACACACACACACACAATGAAGAAAACAAGAGACTTACATCTCAGGCAGAGATGATGTTCAGCCATGGTGAAGTAAAGCAGTAATCGGAGAAGTTCAATTTCAATTTCTTTTTCCATCTTTTTCAGTTTCTTTTTCATCTGCCTTTTCCTTTCCCTTTTCTTTTACATAGATTAATTCAATAACATTATTGACGGCTTATGTGATTAATAGTTTTCTTACTGAGCTGTGGAAAGAGCTGTTGAGGGTTCTAAAGTCATATTAAAGGGCCATTATCTTGCCTTTTTTAAGAAACATTTAAAAAATGGTTCTACATAGCTCTACAGTATTATTGTTACGTTTTTTTTTTGTTGCTTCTATACAGAAGTATTTTCACTAAGAGCGTTTACCTCACATGTGTACATCTACACTTCGAATGCATTGACATCATCTCTGCAATCAGATTTTCCTTTCCTCTCTCTTTTGTTGACCTGTCTCTCTTAGCTACAACAGGGCTCCAGCTCACTGTTCTGCTCATCCTCTTCCCAGAAAGTGGTTTTTGTTGTTTCTGGGCACTGTTTTGTTAGTAAACTAAGCATCTGTTTTTCTTTCTCCACTCCAGAGGCATCAATTTTACCAACATTTCATACCTAATAGGGGAGCACCTAAATTACTTTATGGTTTCTTACCTGTAGGGGGTCCCTATACAGAACTGCATTACATTCTCTTTTGGAACAGGAACCTTTTGGGACACTGCCATGTAGGGGCAGCATAGAGGGCAATTCATACGGGCACCCTTAAGGGATGACGTCTATAAGGAACATCAAGTGTAGACCACTGTAGGGGCACTTCATCACATTTTCCCCTTTAGAAAGGCAGACATTATTAAAACATCAAATTGTCCTACTCTAGAGGGCCCTGGCTCATGCAGAACCTAAGTTGAATAAGGAGGGCTAATTCTAACTTAATACTTTCTATTTTATTTCATGTGAATTAAAATAAAAATTAAAAATATTCTGCTCTCTCTCTTTCTTTTTCATTATTTTTCTCTCTTTCTCCCATTGCTGCTCTTTCTCTACCATCTCCAGGATCATCGTACTGTCTTTTAAAGAACTCTTGTTCAATTTTTTCCTGTGTTTCCCAAATTCTGTCTTGCGCTCTCTGGATCTCTGCTTCATTTTCCAGGTCCCTTTCACTCTTCCTTATTTTCTTTCTAACTGCCTAAGAGTTCTCTCTCAGTTGCTGTCTCACTACAAGAAACTTACCCTCTCTCCTAGAACTCAGTGGTTCTCTTTGTAAGCGTGCCCTCACACTGCAATACTTGCACAACTGCTACATTTGCACGATAACTTGGTAGCTGTTTACATTTTTTTTGTTTGCATATAAGGTACTCATAAATACACTTGCACTGTTTTTATTTATTCCTACACTACTCTCTTCAGTACATTTGCACTGTCGCTTTTCCCTTGTTGTCTCTATTACTTCAATAGCAAGTGGGCCGAATATGAAAATCACTGGGGGTTCGTGAGCCACACAGAATATTTGTCAACTAATGGCTAAAAAATTACTTGATGATAATAGATATTATATTAGTATGAACTAATGACACATATCCATTTTCTTTAACTTTAATACTTTCACATAAGGAGCTTTTTAACCAAGATCCATATTTATATTTTGCTACATTCAACACATTTAGGGGCCGCATCAGCCCCTACCCATCCTGTGAAGTGGGTGTAGCAGCTGGCTTAGACTTCTCTTCGTCTTTTTTGTTTATGGACTTTATGTCAGTGCCTGGTATAGCGTCCGGTTCTAAAGGAGAACTCTGACCGTTAAAGTCTTTAGAGTAGATACATCACCGAACTAAAACTACAAAGGTTTTCCCCTCGCTGTGTGTGTGACTGGATTCTCTTCTCGTCTCACATTGAAGAGGTTTAGAAATAATGAGGTGTACCTGAAGAGTGAGGTGGGAAATGGTCGGTATGCAGGAGGTGGCAGCAATCGGACCAGGTGAGTTCCTCCACCCTATTCACCTGGTCTGACCGTTTCCCAGACAGAGAGGAGTGGTGGTGGTGATCGGGGGAGGCGCAATAGGCACAGAAGCCTTTGCGATAGGATCGTTCTCTCTCTGTCGCAGTCAGGGAGGCGCGCCCTATCTGCATGGGTTCCCTGGCTCCGGTGGAGTAGGCCTCTGAAGGAGGTGAAGGTCTGGCCAGGGAAGATGGAGAGTTCGAGGAGCTGGTCTTTGGCCGGGGACTTGCTGGCGGCAGGGTACAAGGGGCAGGCCGTGGGCGAGAGCTCATCTGCAGGTCTATGCGGAGACTTACTTGTATCATGCTCTCCAAGATGTCCGGGAGCTCTTGCCCGGTGAGTTAGTCCTTTAGGCGGGGGGCCAACCCCTCGTAAAAGGCCTTCTGGAGGGCAGAGTTGCTCCAGGTAGTTTGGACTGCCAGAGTACAGAACTCGACAGTATACGTGCATACTGGACGATCTCCCTGCCGCAGATGGCAGAGGCGAGAGTCTACCTCCATCTCACTTTCAGGGTGTTGGAACGTGGCCCGTGAATTCGGGATAGTAGAATCCTGCATCAGACCTCAGGACCATGGTAGCCCGCTCTACTGCCTGCCAGGTGAGGAGGGAGATGAGATGCAGCTCCTGTGGGGTAGCGCTGAAGTTGAAATTCAAATACAAGGGACAGGTTAGTCAGGAACACATCACAGTTCCCTTCAAGCCCATTCCATTCCACGTACGTTACTTCCTGTGCCTTGTGCGCATCGCGCGACTGGTGCATGTGACGTGCCCTTTGCTCAGTCCTATATCTCAAAAACTCTTTCTTTATACTGAATTTTAAACTTATTTATATTTTTACTTTGCTTGATCTGTCATCTGCAAATAAAATATACTTCAGTATCCTTGATACTCTACATATACCGTTAAAATACAAATTAAACAACTTTGAACCCAATACTGACCCCTGTGGCACACCACAAGTGATATCCGTATTCATTGATTCATCCTCACCTATTTGAACTTATTGTTGTCTATTTTCTTTATAGCTTTTTAACCAATTTAGCGACACCCCTCTTATACCGTAACGTTCCATTTTATAAAGCAGTATTTCATGATTAATAGTATCAAAAGCTTTTTTTTTAAATCAATAAATATTCCTACTACATACTTCTTTTTATCTATGCAACAGGTTTCACTAAGAGTGTATTAACCTGACATTTGTGCAGCTCCTGTTTTGCTAGAATCTCTGCAGTCTAATTTTTCTTTCCTCACTCTTTTCTTTCCTGTGTCTTTGATGGCCCCCAGCTCACTGTTCTACTCGTTCTCTTTGCAGTATTTTCTCACTATCTCTCCACTGAGAAAGTGAAAAGAGGCTTTTTCTGACTGCCACTTTGTTTTGGAGTGAACTTCATGGTTCTCTAAGCTGAAACGGGGCACTCTCTCTCCCAGGATTGATGAGTTTCTATCATTTCATACTCATGTTTTATCTTCCATATCCTCCATCCTTTCAGACTCTGCATTTTACTTTTGTTATAGCTTTGTGAGTGGACAAAACAAATTTAATCAAAATGTATTTATTACACAGAGTAATTCAGCAACATTACTGAAAGCTGATCAACATCTGCCTTAATGGTCTGAAGAAACAGCTGTTTAGGTTTCTGAAGTCGTATTAAAGGGCCACTATCCTTTTTTTTTTTTTTTTTTGCAATTTTTTTCCTCTGAGGTTCACTTGTGACATTTTTGTGAATTCATTCACCAAAACAACCATCATATATTTCTAAATCTGATATATGTAAATGATCTCTGTTCTGTTTGGCTGCACTGTATTATGGTTCAATCAAAAAACAGAAAATCATTATGTTGTCACTTGTATTAATTAGATCGTGATGTTAATTGCCTGTAGTCCATGGAGATTTCAAGCAAGAAATTAATTGTACCATGTACCTTGTACTTAACAATAAAACGTTGAACTTTGAAAACTTCAGCATGGATGGACAGGCTAAGCTGGGTGTGCAATCGTGTTGGTTCTTGTGATTTCATAAAAACAAGCTGCGTAGCAGGTGAAACTGCATATATAGACTTTTTTTTCCTCAGGATCATAACACATTTTTGTTACAAAATTAATAGTAACTTTTAATTTTATCTGGTACATTTGAATGATTAGCTAAATTACCATTGGTTGAAGAGATTGAAGACTATTAAATAGGTAAATGCAGCGTTTAGGTCATTAAAAAAATAGTACATGAGTTTTAGTCACTTCATCTACATTTTCAGTCTATTTTAGTGATTATCTCTCTTCCAGAAGTGTCCTTTTCAAACCTATCAGATCTGTGTGCCACTGTTCGTTGGTGTGACATCATTTCACGTTTTATGTACATTGAAAAATAAGAATTGAGGTAACAATAAAATGCTTGCTGTACTAACCTGACCTATTGGCTCCTTGCTAAACCGCAAAAAGACATAGAAGGCATGCAGTGCGGCTTGAATATAAACAGGGTTTTTATTAAAGAGGGCACTCCATCATATTTTATTACACGAAGGAGCAGTCTAGAGGGAACTCTGACATTTTTTTCCATTCACCTATAGAGCACTTTTCAATTTCACAATTCTAGAGGGCATTTTTTTTTAACCATGGGGATATGTGGGCTTGGCAAGAACTGGAGCCAGCTGGAGGCCTGGTGGTTAGGGAGTTGCCCCTGTGATCGGAAGGTTATGGGTTTGAATCCTAAGACTGCCAATGGCACCACTGAGGTTCCCTTGAGCAAGTTACCGTTCCCATACACTGCTCCTCGGGTTCTGCATCGCTGGCTGCTCACTGCTTCACTTGGTGAATGGGTTAAATACAGGGCTGTACTGGGACAAAAATTCGGCCAAGGCATTTTGAGCCTACACCGGCCCACCAGGCTGTTGTTCCCGAGAGTGGGGTGGTGCTGCTGACAGGATTCCGCACCGGGGCTCCTCTTGCTGTCATTCTGGGGGGGCTGATGGGATTCCGCAGCAGCCCAATATTACCATCGGCACTCCGGGCAAATGCCCGGTATGCTCGATGCCCAGTCCAGCATTGGTTAAATACAGAGAAAGAATTTCATGCTGTTCACACTGTGTGACAAATGAACATTTTACTTATCCAGGTATGTGAGGAAGGGCAAATTGCCCACTACTGGATCACTGCCATCTTGAAGTCCATGAAACAGTCTGAAGGAACATTTTTGGGGGAGTGAATGGGCTCAGGTTTGGATGTGGCAGCAGCTGAATGGCAGGGCTGAAGTGGTGATACC
>JBBJLS010024514.1:0-5000 GCA_037577275.1 Bryconaethiops microstoma
GGTTTAGTGAATGTGTTTGAGGAGGAAAACCATCAAACTGTGCTGGACACCGACCCTCCAGGACCAGAGCTTGACACCCCTGGTCTAAGTTGATTGACTACACATAGGATGTTATTTATTTATCTTTTTATCTTTATTTATCGAATTAGTGTGAAAACACTGTTAAATTGCTTCAAATAAGTCCTTGCACAGCATGTTTCTTATTCATTGTTTTTGTGACATCACAAAAGCAATGCATTTACATATATCCACCTAGTCAGTCTTCAGTGGTATAGCCCTGCCCACTCCCACTGAAGTGTATACCACAGAGCAGCCAATCAGAAGTCCGTTTACAGTTGTCAGCCTTAAAGGTACAGTAACGGCCCTTAATAAGAAATAAAGAAAGTTTGGAAAACTGAAATCGGACTGTTTTTGGTATATAAACCCAGACAAACATTCTAAATGTAAAAAAGTAAAGGGTGTATAAGCTATAGGCCCACTGATCATTTCTCACTCAAAGCTCACTAATATCACATTGTACCATATATCTCTATATCTATATCTATATCTATTTATCTATCTGTCTGTCTATCTATCTATCTATCCATCTATCTGTCTATCTGGTCCAGAATCAGTCATTAAAAGAAGACGTCCCAAGCATAGTAAACAGGATGTGCTCATTTACTACTAAAAGATAAACTCATACTCTTCTCTCTGGCGACCAGGCCATCGCCATAAAAACCATGTGATGGAAACATCGTACCAATGGGCACAGCCAAGACTCTCCACATAAAAAACCATTTTAGGAAAAATGAGTAAACATGCGCTGTCATATCAGCACACATGGGAGCGCTTGGGATTAATCGGACAAATTAGCGATTGGCTATTTATGGGGGGATCATGGAAACGTCCGCAAGGACACAGGAGCTGAGACGAGATATCATCTCCACCTGGACCAGCACCAAGTTCCTTCAAACTGAAGGCCTCCTCAGAGCATCCGCTTTAATGCAGGGGGTTGTGGAAGCGGGGCAGGTCTCGCAGGAGTAAATGAGTACATAAAAACACTCCTTTGTGGATTAATATGGAGCATATCGATGAAGGAGGAATTCAAGATGGATTCCTGGACAGACTTCAACTTCCCTCACACAGGGCCAGGCGGTCTGCGGCCTCCCCGGGGAACGGACAGCTCTAGGCCTGAGAATCAAGTCACCTAGAGGACCTTAGGTAGAAATGCATCTGTTTTTCATCAGGATCTGGGATTTTATGTGGAAAAATGGTTTAACACTTGTTTGAAATGTTTGAATTATCACTAATATATCTCCATCTATGTTTTTTTCTGTGGTGGGACTCCCATCATGGGCCTCTCCTACGTCTATTCAGCATAAAGAACTGTGGTAGATGATGTACCACTCCCTCCCCGCTCAGTCCAAACAGGAAAATTATGCTGTAAAAGCAGCGCGTTTTGGAATTCTGTGTTTTTCTGAATCAGGTAATTTGCATATATCCATCTATTCCATAACAGTTAAGCCCCTCCCACTCATACTGAAATGACTGAATGTTTGTACTGCTTTTTAATTGAAGCTTAATACAAGACAGCCAATCGGAACAGAAGTCATTAACATATATCTTTACTTATAAGGCACAGTAGCAGACAGCTTGTTTTTAAGCTAAGGGATGAAGAGAGGTCAGAAACTGACATTTTTTGCCTCGGAAAACAACACAAACATTATTAATGGACCTCAGGGGGAAACATGAAAATGTATTTTTAATCCTAGGACTCTATTTGTAATGACTTTTAAGGAGACAGGACTATTAGCAAAAATATAAGAATAACAAACTGCACATTATCAAAATTATTAATATTAATATCTATATATTTGTGGGTTTTCTGTTACTTTTATGATACCTTATCCATAAGATTATTCCTTTCTATTTGATTAATTTTAGCAATGTTGTACTGAAGTGTTCATAAGACCACATGACACCTATACGACACTCCAGTCATGACACAACTTAATGTCAGATTTTTTTTAAAAAACATACGGTAGCCTTAATAAGGCTAAATGATATGTATATAAATATTTTATGACAACTGACCTTAAGTTATATAGATAATTGAGCATTACATTTGCAGATATTTGTCCTGCATATAGGATTTAAACTTTAGATAATCAATAGGGCTGGGGCGGCAAAACTTTTGCACACAATTGCACCAATGTATGCATTTAGTTTGGAAATCTTGTCTGATTCATAAACAACTGACCCTCAGTTCATTCTATTCCAGGTTTTGGTACCACTGTACTATCGAGTAGCATTAATAAGACAACAAGCTACAGAAACCTTTTATGACAGTTGACATTAAGCTACATAGACATTTATTAAGGCTTTTCCAACAAGTGTCTACTGTCACAACACTTTCTGGGGTGAAAGAGATCAAAGTAGCCTTTAAGATAAGTAACACTGGTCATAATGAACCTTTATAAACTGTAATGTGGTGTTATGTCAGCTGTCATATAGATTATACGAGGCGGTATGAATTCGACCCTTGAGTAAAGTGTTACGTATTGGAAAATCAAATATATAACATGGCCTGTGCAGAAGTTTTGGCACATTTTATAGAATATATTTTATTCTGTGTAAATTTTACGTCCATTTGCAGAGAAAGCCATGTTTTTAAATGTGTAAAAGATGTGTCACTTTTTCACTTCAGTCAATAAAACATATAACCTGGCTGGGGGCGTTCACACTTACGCTAACTTGATGTCAGAGCTGTCAGAGGCAATCTTTATAACACATGAGGCCTGTTGGGATACACCTTTCTTGTATAAGTGTGATTGTAGGTTTAGGTCAGTTGGCTTATGAAGATGTTGTGCTCACGAACAGTAAAGAATCCTCTGTATGTTTATCTCTGAGTCAATGGTCTGTTTAAGCCCAGAGTGTGTGTGGAAGCTACTAAGGCTGACCCTGATGTGTCTCACAGAACGGCCAATTAATTTCCAAGCCTCTCGTTTACAGTGCCGCCGTTTCAAAGCCCAGACAGGAACTCTCCCCGAGCGTCCCGGGGAGCCGTTCATCGTCCCTCTTGTTGGTTTTGCTTTGTTGCTTCCCATTGAAGCGCCACTTAAGCATCTGGTCCTGCATTCAGCCCAAAGCCTGACCCTGGGGCCTGCCATGCAAGGTCACCCTCGATGTCACCGGACAATGGCATGGCTACACGACCCCTTCTCACTTCAAAAAAAGCCTCGACACGACCAGGCTGACCTCATCTCCCAATGGCACTCCCAGAAAACTGTGTGCTCTTGGGGTGGGGTGGCTTTGTTGGGACCCTCAAAGCTGCGCAAGCATCCACTCTACAGCCAAGCCATACAGGAAGATTCACGTTGAGAAGAACAAGGGATTTAAAAGACACAATGCACAAAACGCAAATGAGCTGAACGAGTTAATCTGTGTAAAAAATTTTAAAAAAAGTTTCACTGGCCTAAGCTTATCAAAGGCCTCGTGAATTTAAGAGAAATGGTGCTCGAGAGTTTCTATCTTTTAGAAATCTGTAACGTTAATCTGATACATTCGCACAGTGATCGGTTAAAGAATGTGTCTTGGCCTGTTTGTTAAAGTTACTTGATCAAAGGATCATTTATGAAAGACTTCTGTAAGTGCTACTCGGTCTTAGACATTTTGAGGCAAATGTGAGACGATTCAGGCAGTTGGCGTGATGCTCATTTGTTCTAAACATTCATTTCTTGTCAACTACATTTCTTGTAATCTTTGGCCAACATCTTTCCATTGTTTGGTAAACTAGCATCCCTGAGATCCATAGGAAGTTGGAAGGGCCCATAACACCTAAACCTCCTGGAAACGACATCCATGCTTCAGATCATCGAAACATGCTGAGAACAACTTAATAAATTATTGGGTGTATTCTTATAAGAAAAAAGGAAATTAGCTGGAGAAATTCACCCAAATTAGAGCTCTACTGGTCCAAAGACCCACCATTAGTAGTTAGTCATCATGTATTTCTGAACATCTGTGTGGAATATGAAAGCAATTACTTCAGTCTCGCTCCCTGAGAGAGGGAGGGTGTGCAGCTGCGGGGCGAGTTAGAAAACGCAGGAGAGGCCTTCGTGTCGTTCTTCGTCGTTAGAGCAAGAGTTGATCAGATATGATCTTAGAAAGGTACAGATATTCAGAAGAGCTCCATCTGGGACCAATCTTTAAAACAGTTTGGGCGGAATGGAAGCCTCTCCCTCTCTTTAGTCGTCCTTCATGTAGTCCTGCTTCCCATTCAAGTGCTTTGTAGTAAAAACTGAAGATTTGCAACCAAGCCAATGTGATTAATGAACCATTTTAGTGCCTTCCTAACATCTCTCCCATTGTAAAATACATGTTTAACCAGGGGTTACCGGTGGTGAACCATAAACACTAGAACTTGGCCTTCGACTTGGGCCATAAAACCAGAAAAAATACTAATAATAAGATACCTATGGGATAGCGCCACCTATGGGTTTACCAATACTGTGCTAGCATTACGCTGATGTTCATGCTTATAAACATTTCTTGCCTTTAGGTTAAACATGGAAGGCTGTCATCATATTATATACATAATAATATACATAGACATTAGTATATACTTAGCGTATGAATCGGGTTTACAGTGACTCTTTCAGTAAAGAAACCCCACTGTTTTCCATTTCTGACCCTATATCCTGGTTAGACTACAGATCGTATTCACAGTCAGTGACACGGCTACAACTTGCAGAAGGTCCGGAGTGTCATTTTTCTCACCAAAATTGGTCCCACCCATTTTAAATCAAAACATGATTGGTTGATTCCACTGTAACTTCTTCATTATGTCGGTAAGTAGTTTAATTCAATTGTCAGGCCTTCAGTCTGGCCCCTGATTGTATCCACTCAGATACCATGCAAAAAAATTAGTTTGGACCATTTGTATTGAACTAAAACCCAACAAATATGACAATTATATTAAATAAAAATGAGCTAAAAATGGCAAACAGATATCTTTA
>JBBJLS010024514.1:10000-14896 GCA_037577275.1 Bryconaethiops microstoma
TCTTGTGCACTGTTCACACTTAAACGTTTGAATACTGGAATAACATAAATAGACACACAAAAGTGAAGGTTTGAACTTTGGGACAGCACATAAGATGAGAGAAAGAAAGCCGTTAAGGAAGGCGGGGCTGTTCACAGATCTTTTGTTTTGTAATATTCTCATAAATTACTATTATTATATTAAAATACTAATATCAGCAGCTATGGGAGCAAAATATTATGAGGGTGCAGTCTTCATTCATAACAGTAGATTACCTCTGTAATCTATGTAGTCTAATGATTTAATATGTTTGAAAAATGAGAGTTTATTGGTATTGTGAAATATCAGAGTTTATTCTCTGATATTTGTAGTCTGTTACTGTCCCATACATATCAAATCGCTTCGTATTTCTCTCTTTCTCTTTCTGTCTCTCTCTCTTTCTCTCTCTCTGTCTCTCTCTCTCTGTCTCTCTGTCTCTCTCTCTCTCCCTCTGTCTCTCTCTATCTCTCTCTCTCTCTCTCTCTCTCTCTGTCTCTCTCTGGTCAGCGTTTAATGGCATTACCACTTAGTCTTATGTTGCTCGGTGCTTTGGCTGCACTCAGCTTGGCTGGAAAGCTGATTAGCAGCAGCAAAGCTCTCTCATGTGAAGCTCATGAGACCTGTGGGACCGAGAGAGAGCGACAGAGAGAGAAAGAGAGCGAGAAAGAAAGAGCTTCTTTTGTTCCACTCTTTTTGCACAATTCTTAAAATACACAGAAAATTGGATGCCTTTCAGTAAGTGAATTAAATCTTTATGAGATGGAACTGACCTCAGCCCTGAGCACCACAAAGCAGTGACAGTGCAAGTTCCCAAAAAAGGCATGCAGACTGTAAATGCGTAGCGTTTACGGCTCGTACGTTTGTCCTGCAATTCTCCATCTCTCTTATTCCAGACCCTGTTTCTGGAACCAGGCCGGAGTCAGGACAGAATAAAACCAGCAAGCCAACAAAAAGCCTGTCTGGACTAGAGGGTGGACAGTATTATATAAAAATATAATACCACGATACTCGAAGAAATATTCGTAATACCCAGTATATAAAATATGTATTTTTTCTGATGAATTGGAATGGTAAGCAAACAACCAGCAGTGCCATATTTAAAAAATTATTGTCGAACACCAGGAGTGATTCTTATTCAACATCTCACACACTGCACAAAAAAAATAAGATAAGAACACAAGAAAATAGTAACAGCACTATATATGTATATTCAGTGGAGTATCTTCAGGTGCCTAGTAGCAGCAGTCATAGTTACCTCGAGTTAAGTCCTATTGTGTTAAAACTGGTAACACAATATGCCTGAAAAAAGCATTAGATAATAAATGTTGTCCTAGGGCCTTAGAATGAACTCTGATGAGATCATGTAGCACCTGTCCATTCTAATAAGTCCTGGCCTGCTGTGGCCGTGTATGTACAACGGTTTTATTTTGACAAATGTGCGAATCAAGTGGACCACAAAGTGAACCGTACAGAGGAAAGTGCGATGGGTTCGTTCAGAGAGGTCTGAATGTATGACATATTCACACATGCATCAAAACCATGACTCAACCCTAAAACAGTGAAAGTGTGATGAATGAAGGAATTTGAATGAATTTGTGGTCCTTTCTGTGAGATTCTTTTTTATTCCTTTTTTTTAACCTGTTGTTTAGCCTAAGGTTTGCTATGAAAAAATGACTAATATTGGATTTTTAATTCTAGACCAATATTATATAACCTGTAATACAAGGCGTATACCTCATTTACTAATGTAAATGTAAGATTTAGGTAAACAATAGTCATAAATAAGAGGAAGAACTAAAGAAACTAAAGAACATTCTGAAAGGTAGGAAATGTGAAATATTTGAACCTAACTCGAGCTGCCAAATATGTGAGGAATTTTCACATATTTGCAACGTTCTGTCGGATTTGGATAAATATTTCAGACTCTACAAACCTGTCTTTTTTTTTTTGTTGCCGTTTTTCTTCTAGTGAAGCCCGTCGTAGTTCTGCCTATTCAGCTCTCATTGTTCCCTTTGCCTTAACACTGCACTGTATTCTCGTCTGTCCCGCGGCGCTCATTGTTCACGTAATTCTTCTTTTGTCTAACCACAGTGCCCAAACCCCCTCTGTTTCCATAGCAACCCCCACATCGTGCTGAACATTGACCTGGCGCCCACCATTCTGGACATCGCCGGGCTGGATGTTCCTGCAGACATGGACGGCAAGTCCATCCTCAAACTGCTTGACACGGACAAACTGATGAACAGGTACGGCCCGCGTCCGTGGAACGTTCTCGAGGATTCCTCGTGTTTAAGAAAGTGCCTCCAGTCATCAATACATAATGTTCATTCACAATTTTTCATGTCCATTGTTCTAAGCCAAAATGATTGGGTGTGTGTGTGGGGGGATGGCCTAGTGGGTAGGATACTTGCCTCTGGACCAGGAGATCATTGGTTTGAATTCTACCTTCAACAGACCACCACTGAGTTCCTGAGCAAGACCCTTAACCCCAAGTTGCTCCAGGGAGACTGCCCCCTGTAGTTAGAGAATGGAAGTCGCTTTGGACAAAAGCGTCTGTTAAATGCCATAAATATAAATATAAATGTAAATGTAAATGTAAACGATCCTTTGATGCTCCGTTCTAAGTGTGGAGAAATGTATTTCAAAATGAATTATATATATGTAACAAAAATTGTATAACAACACACTCAGTCCACATTTCCAAACACACCAGTGGAAGGTTATTTGCGATCTGCTCTTTGGAACTAGTGTTCAAGGACGTGCCTCCAGTCATCAGTACACAATGTTAATTGAAACTTTTGCCGTCTCCATTGTTCTAAGCCAGAATGATCCTCTGGTGCTCGGTTTTAAATGTGAGTAGTATTTTCAAATAGTATGAATAGTATTTAAGTGTGAATAGTGTTTTCAGAATAGTTATTTTTAAAAGCTATGTGAAAAAAAATACAATGTATAACAATATACTCAGCCATCATGCCATAGAAACGTGGCTTCCTTCGTAAAAGCACAATAAACATGTGCCAGTGCTACAGGTATAGCTGACAGTCAGTCTGGGTTCTGTCCGCCTGTTGCACTTTCTCACTCTGCTGCGAGCTGCCAGCCGCTTTAGCAGCTTTACTTAACTGATCAACAAGCGCTTTTGTTTTTTTTTTGGTCAATAATATTTAATTGCTGCTAAAAAAAAACCTGCTACATTTCATCTATCTGTGTACTTAATATCAGGGTGCGATTACGTGTCATTTGCATCTTGATTGATGCTTGAAATTCCACGGAGGCGGATTGTACACAGAGTAGTGGAATAAAGAGCAGAATGGGAGCCGTACGAGCTTTCAGACCCAGCAAATCGATGGATAATGTGCTGAAATTGCTCAGTTTTACAAATAACGTGACTGTACTCAAGGGGCCTGTCTGCAGTTGTTCACTGGGGTGCAGCACACACACACACTCACACACACACACACACTGAAATTCACTAGAATGTTCCATGCAGTTGCATTTGATAGCGCAATCAATGCGATGTCCACTCTCCACGATGCACACTGTCACATTTTCCCCTCGCAGTATCACAGTTTCTTGACACCTTGTTATACGTATGGGGAAAAATGCCATGTCATTATATTTTAAGAGCATTTTGCCACATACAATTGGTCTCAGTATTCATTTTTTGTCCCATTTCATGGAATGGGTCGCATTTCAACGGCACTGTAAATAATTGTGTTTTTGTTTAACCTTCACACTCTGAATTACAGTGAATCCAATTAGCCAGGACTAATTACACTCTCATAGTGCTCAAGAAAATATTGTAAATGTTGACATATCACCCAGCTCTGGTTACACCCCTATGTAAAATAGTTACATCCCTACATATATCTGAAAATACTCATTTACACAATTTGTAAAATGTCTTTGTTCAACGTAATATTTGATCACAGGGTAAACAGCAGCTGGCCTTTTCAAACCATGCAAAAAAAACATTTTTAAATCGAGATGCAAGATTTTGTTCTGATAACAGCGGGTGGAAAACCTTTAACTAGCAAGTTAACTCTTGTTTTATTTAGTGATTAAGATGTGCACGTCACCGTATCAGTAATTCCCAATTCAAGCCTTTCTTGCTAGTATTGGAATGAGAAGTGGAACAATCTAATAATTTTATTCGCACTTGTTGTGGGTCTTTGACTTCCTTTTTTCCAACAAAACACTAGAGAGGCAGAAGAAGTCTAGTTTAAGGTCAGAAGAGTGAAGAACCTTTAGCTGGCTTTCATTGTGCTCCTCCCTTTCTGTCCATCCCTCCATCCCTCCGCCTCCTCAGCAGAGATCAGAGGGAGAGAGCGCCGAACGCGGATCGATAGCTCATAACTCTGGCGAAGGTCAAAAGCCGCTGAGGATAATGTTTGTTTCTTTTACACTCTTTCATTCCATCTTTGTTCTTTTTCATCAGCGGCGTTTGAGAGAAGAAGGGGGGGGGGGAAATCACCATGAAACGTTTCAATTTCTGTCCGCCTGAACCCATTTGACCCTGAGGCGTTGTTCTTCCCTTTTTCCTCTCACTCCCTCGTTCCTTTTCAATTTCCGGCCAAACCTGTTGCATTTTGTCATCATTTTGGGCACGCAGACGAGTGCTTCAGATGAAGGGGGGCTCCTATTTGGAAGTGAGTGGAACAGGCACTCAACTTGATCTGCGGGCAAGAGAGCTGATCGATTTTCTCGCCTTTCTCCTAATCTCAGGTTCCAGTTCAACAAGAAGGGGAAAGTGTGGAGGGACTCTTTCCTGGTGGAGAGAGGGTGAGTCAACAAGAGAGAGAGAGAGTGTGTGTGTGTGTGTGTGTGTGGTGGGGGGGGTGAGTGTGTGGGTGTGTGGGTGTGTGTGTGGGTTTTGTGGAT
>JBBJLS010024533.1:0-14895 GCA_037577275.1 Bryconaethiops microstoma
CACACACACACACACACACACACACACACACACACACACACACACACACACACACACACACACACACACACATCCAGGCCCACAAACAACCAACTCACTCCACTGGTTTGCTCAGGAACTGCAGTAGACAGAGCTTGCAGGGCATCCACACTCAGATTCAGGCCCATAAATTCACTGAGCTCAGGGTATAATCTCCCAGAAGTACCTGCAGCCATATACACACACACACCAACACATAAATATGTCATAATGTACCATTTCTCACAATTTTGGGATGATGTAATATTAACCATATTTTGCTCTATATAAATATAAAACTTATACAGAGCAAAAAGTTATAATTAATTTATGGTAAGGACCTTTTTACGTAATCATACGTAAACAATTTCCTAACTGTATTCATTTTTTATTGCTATATAGCATTAAACAGGTTCTACTACTGTTAAGTTTTAGATTCATTTCGAGCACTACACAGAACCTGTTTTAAGCATACAATCCTTTGTGAGTACTACACAGAACTCATTTTGAGTACTACACAGAACTCATTTTGAGTACTACACAGAACTCATTTTGAGTACTATACAAAACACTTTCTGAGTGCTATGTCGAACCTTTTTGAGTTTCATACAGAACATGTTTTAAAGTAAAGAAGCCCCTTACAGTCATGCATGAACACACCACAGCACACATTGTGAACAATGTGAAATTCTTTCTCTGCATTTAACCCATTTACCAAATTAAGCAGTGGGCAGCCACCAATGGGGGGACGCCCAGGGAGCAGTGTGTGGGGACGGTACCTTGCTTATGAGTACCTCAGTGGTGCATCTAGCATTCCCGGGATTCAAGCCCACAACCTTCTGATTGCAGGCGTAACTCCCTAACCACTAGGCCACCAGCTGTTTTGAGTACCATACAGAGCCCTTTTTGATTATTACACGTAACCCATTTTGGGTGTTAGAACCCTTTCTAAGTACAGGGGGTCCTCGGGTTACAACAGTCTCGACATACAACATTTCGAGTTTACAGCACTCACTCCCACTCCCACTCAGCTTACACCGTTAGCCTCGTACTTACGGACTACGTGGGCGAACTAGTTTGGTTGCACGTGGCGGAAGAATGCGCAGTAACGCAGCATATTAGTGAGGGAGTTTTTTCCTTTTCCTTTTTCTGAGGTTTAGTTGTGTTTTTATGATTTTACACCTGTGTTAGGATCAGTAAGTGACTTAGGCTAGGATGTGTTTTGACTTACACTAAAATTCGGGTTACATCACTTTCGAAGGAACGGATCTGTGTCGTAACTTGAGCACACCCTGTACTAAACAGAACCCATTTTGAGTGTTATTTAGAACTATTTTTGTTAATGCTGAGCGCTCAGAAACTGACCTGCACCAATCTCCTCCACTTTTGACACAGAGTGGGCGGGGCTTGATGAGCAGTGGGCAGGGTCTGGCAGTGCAGGTGCTCGGGATGGGCTGGCAGTGGGAGTGTACTGCGCCTGCAGGAGAAATAATCAATTATATTCTCAGATAGCTTTGTACGCTGCTATGCACTGCTTATTTTGGCCAATTTATCAAAAAACAGTAGACATACTACACAACCAAATCGTAAAAACTGACAAAACAAGACAAACCTGAATGAATTTATCCACCTTCATGTCTTCTAAAGACGGATACAGTGACATGATTGCTGTCTTCGGTGCACTGGATCAGTTACCTGAAAACACACATACACACACACACCCACACATCACACACACGTAACCCTGCAGCGGTGACCCAGAACATAGCTATGAGGATGCCAGCAATGATAGGAGACATCTAAAGAAAACAACACAACGTGCACATCATGAAGACTGTACCGCTTATTGTTTGGAGAGAGGAAAAATGTCCTCTAAAAGTGTGTGTCCCGTAGTGAAGGTGAACCCTTTTGGTTTGGACG
Source organism: Bryconaethiops microstoma (assembly GCA_037577275.1). Lineage (NCBI taxonomy): Eukaryota > Metazoa > Chordata > Actinopteri > Characiformes > Alestidae > Bryconaethiops > Bryconaethiops microstoma. The sequence goes on from JBBJLS010024533.1 coordinate 1,939, forward strand.
CCGAGCCCGCTGTATATGTCATATTTTGGACGAAATGAATTATAATATTTATGAATTTGAACATTGTCTGGTCGTGATGCGCTGCACGGCAATCGTTCGAAACGTGAGACAAATTCTCGAGACAACACCCGTTTAGCAGTATGAGGGGTTTTGCACGGTGTCCTGCAGCTGCAGCTCAGCATCACAACACACAGCAGCGGTTAACAAACCGAAGAGCAGCTGTGAGTGCCTGGCGAGGACCTGCAATGTTGACGGACGCCGCCGCGGTCACTGCGGTCAACCTCCGTCCTGCGGCGTGAGGACTCACCTCGATGTTGGTGCTCCTCTTGCAGAAGACGCTTGAATGCCCCCCCTAAGGAGGACGACCCAGGGCGACGGCTGCACGCGACCTTCCCTGTGCCAGATGATGCAGTGCGTGATGCAGAGCCGTTACTTGATCTCGGGAACGCGCACCGTCCGCGTTTAAGTCACGAACGAGCTCGTCCTCATTTGCCTACAAGCGACACACCCTTTATAGCATTACCGTCTTTCAGGGGACCTTCAGGTGACGTGTGTACATTTCTCCAGCTCTCCCCCTGCAAACGTACCCCTCGCCTTATGCTCTGTGTTGTGTGTCTTTTTAAAAGTGTAATACGTGTAAAGTGGCTCAGGTTCCCACTCAGACTTTTTACCGCATAGTGGGTACGTGTGCTTTCTCAAGGTCCCACAAAAGAGTGTAAAACAAAGAGTATCGCTCTCTCGCCCACACACACACAAACACACACACAAACGCTAACGAATACATTATAAATTAATCTACAGAAAAAATGGCAGGATCCAGAAAGTAATTGTGAGATCAGGTTCATACCTTCATTCAGGGCCTCATAACAGCCAGCAGGTGCATTACTGCCATCTAACGGACATGTCTTTGTATTTTTATACTTCCTTTATATTACTTTATAGTACAGTTTATTTAAAAAGCAATGATGCTAATGCCCCCCATTACAATATAAATTTGTAATATGTATAGGTGGCAGGTTTAATAATAATAGCAACAGCAAGAACAACAACAACAACAATAATAATAATAACAATAGTGTATTTTGGATATCCAATATATTGATGCATATTGAATTTGGTGAAGGAAAACTAACACTCAAAAACACTGTTCACACTGTAAAAACAATGAACATTGAATACATTGAATATCGTATTAATATAAATACTAACACGTGTAATAATAACAAATGTTATCATAGGTAAAACACAAATTATTGTTTTGACAACTCAATATTAATTTGAACAAACCTTTAAGTTAACCAGGGTTACTTAGTGCGAAAAACTGCTCTGGAATATGATACAACTGTGTTCTATTACTAACGGAACTGAAGCTGGATCCTTGTGTGTACCATTTAAAAAAGCTGCTTCCTGCATGTCTATAAATGTTTATTTCTTGAATTCATGATAATCGAGAAAGGTAAAAACAGGTAAAAATGTTTGTCTTAAAGACAGTACTTTACAGAATACAAACAGTATCTAAACACAAGACAAAAAAAACCAAATGAAATCAAGAAAGGTAATGCTGTACCCCTGAGTATTAAGAGAATGTATGTATGCACTGTGCTCAAGCTAGTAGATATTGATTTCTCAAGAAATGTATTTTACTTAAGTAAACTTTACATCAATAGATACACAAATATGCAGTGCTTGAAACTGGCACTTGAAATTTGCCGCAAATTTCTAGGCCTACAAACAAAACCACAATGTACAATGATTGCATTTTGAATAATAAAAAATTATGCACAAAAATAAAAGAGGAGACTGACTCAACACATAATGCTAAAAGAACTAGAGCATATTTCATGGCAAAAAAATGGAATGTTAGTGGAATTCCCTTAAATTAAAGCATTTATTCTGCCATTTAACCTCATAGCAACTACTCTGAATTCCGTGGACAATGAACAAAATGTCCAGACAGCACCTGCACTGATATTAGGAAGAAAACTTTTACTAAAATGCATGGATTTGAACTTATAATTGGCTATAAAAAAGTTCATCAGGCTACTAGGTAAAGCTATACAAGAGGGTTACCTCAAAATGTGGCCACTGAAAGTAAATTTAGAGACCTGGTCTCACAGGTTTCTGTCTTGTTAGCTGGGTTTCCATTAATTTGTCTTCTAAGAAACTCTATTTCTCAAAAGACATAACAGTGGTATTAGGCTCTAAACAGACATCAGAGGACGTTATGTTTGCCAGGGCATTCGGTCTCTGCACTTTTATGATGAAAAATATAGTTATAATATTCAGCAAAACACCATATATAAACATGTGTTTTGGGGCATCCGATCACGCTTGGATTTCTAAACACACTCCGGACAACATGTGATTACAATCCGATCACTAACACACCATTCAGAGGTGCATATTTACCAGATACAACACAAGTGTAAATGTAACTGTAAGTAAGTGCAAAATTTGAAATGTCTGGACAAAGGATATGCAGATATGATCTGGACACTAACCACATGTTAAAGCAAGGTTAAACAGCCTTGTTTTATTTTGCTTGTACAGAGGTTTTAGAAATGCAGCCTTATTTACCTAGATATTTGTGACATTTCATGTACATTTCTATGACTTTAATTTGACAGATAAGGGGTTTCTTTTGTGGTCTGTTTGTCAACATCTTAGCACTACTGCCTTCTGTTGCATCTCAGATAGCTCTTTCTTCCATGTGTCTCTCTGTATACCTTGATGCTCTAGCTTTGTATCTAAGTAGCACATCTTGCTGGGGTGGTAGAATGCCAAAGCCAGCACGGGCACTGTTTGGCAACAAGGTGGTCTCGGGGTCACTGAGATGCAAGTCATAGTACCATAGTGCTACAGTCAGGAACTGCTTTATCTCATTTATGGCAAAGAAACGACCTGGGCACTCACTGGCACCAGAACCAAAGGGCACAAGGTAGTTCTTCAGCTGCCGGCCGTTTTTGAAGAATTGGCTCCGCCTTTGGCCTGTCTCATCCAAAAAGCGGTCATACCTAAACTCCTACGGTTAAGAAGGACAAAACTGAATGAAAAATCAGTGCAATTTTTACTCACCACATTTTATGACATGTCCTAAAACATGCACTATTTTACTGTTACATATTGTATAACCCATCATAAAATATGTACCAGCACAATAGAAGCTCATGGCTGTAGAAAAAGTACATTTACAGCAGATAATTTTCCTGAGGTGGGTCATTCTAACATTGTGGATCAGTAGCAGTCAACAGTTCATTATGCAACAATAATGGCAGAGTAGGTGACTGTGAGGTTTGTGGGGGGCTGAGACCCGGTGGGCCTGTAATGTTTTGATCTGGTTGTGGTGGGCTGGTGACATATATAAACCTACACGTATAAACACAGTAGTGCACACACAAACTACAAATGGAACAATTATGTCTACACTGGTTGTAATTAAGCAGGGTAAATAAGCAACCTTTTCAAGGGACACAGCCTCAGTTTGGAATTTGTCAGATAATGAGTCTGAGACCAGCCTGTGAAATTTGAGGGCAGTGCTATGAAACTAGTGTTCAGTGATGTTCAGTAATGAAGAACAATGAAGCCATTTCAATTCTATAGGGAAAAAAACCTAAAAAAAACAAAGGTGGTGTCAAAAACAAAAATACTTATCAAGTATGTGTAGGTATAAAAAGCTCACAGGGGCATTTCAAAGATCGCAATTATGTCTCATTTTATTCCTTAACTACCGATGGTTATAACTTTTGTTTGGAACTTGACAGAATAATGACCTTGCAAAGTTCAATTCTGGGACTGGATTTCGAACTAATTAAGGGTGATGAAATAATTTTTTTTATATACTCTAGAGACACTGACATTTACGGATAAGCCCACCCCCTCACACGGTTCTACCAAGCTGCGAGGGAGAAGGCTGGCAAGTTCTACCTCTGAGACAGTGAAGTGCCACTACATAAAGGGTAAAAGGGGCATTTGGCAGACACTCCTATCCAGAGTGACTTACAATCGTTCTTTACTGTCAATTCTGGTATGTCAGTTAATAGACACCCACGTTGTCTTGCATCACAGTAATTGCAGAGAAGGAGGGTCATCCTCTCAGAGTGGGCGAGGCCAATTGTGCTCTCCTGGACTCCCAGCATCACCACAGATTGAAATCATGGTTATTTGATGATAGAGCCAAAGCTAAGATGGTTGCACCACACCTCCATTATTAATTGTATCATAAGATGGTGATCTCTCCATAGTAGATACATAACAGTAGGCAATGATGGTACAAAATTTGTTAGCTTACCTAATTGAAACAAGGCGATTAACTAAACTTAGCAATTTTCAAACATAATAGAAGCAATCAGACTTACTTTCTACTTATTCTTTTCTCTCTTTGTTTTTTTAAGAGAGCAGTGCTGTGTGTGTTTGTCTAGTAGAAGAAATACAGTTGTGAGTCTACGGGCTCTCACTTCCACGCCCTAGGCCTGAGTCACATTATGAGGCTGTTGTACAAACTTGTTTATAAAAATTAATGACCTCCCAAAGTTAAAGGGCCAAGAAGGGATTTAGACACAAAGAAGTGTGATAACAGAACATTCCCCTCTTACTATGTCATTGCTATTAGTCACTACATTAAGTGATGTTTTCTGATAAATGAACAAGTCATTTGTAGAGGAGAAGCAGCTGTTTAAATGTAAGGGTCTTAAATGTGAAATTACCGTGGGGCTGGGGTAGATGTCAGGGTCCAGATGAATTACTTGTGGGTAGAGGGCAATATAATCTCCTTTTCTAATGGCTGCTGTCTCACCAGAGTCCAGTGTGAGGATGAAGTCATCGTTCGCAACTCGTATCATAATAGAGGCGCTGGACAGGCGTAGTGCTTCCTTAATAATACTCTCTGCATAGACAGTGAACAATATCAAAACATTTTTATCTGCTCTGAGAGAGACTCTTCCTGTGTACTTGCATCAGTCAGTTCAACCTCTAAAATCCAACCTAATCTCATGTGCTTTCTCATAATGTCAGTCCTATCACAAAGTCCTGAACTTATTTTTCTGTTGGTCCATACATCTTGAAATATTTACACAGTGTAACGAGAAGCTGGTATTTTTAAAAGTTTCTGTTATGTTAAGTTTTGCTATGAAAGGGTTTTGATATGACTGTGACAACGTGTTGTTCCATGTAAGTGTGCTTGATTGTCACTGGTGCTTTTTTTTCCAGCCCTCTACACCCAACACTTCCCGCCACTGTTGATTATCAGCTTGATCTAGGAGTGGCAGCAACCTGATATTGTAACCTTGTTCAAGGGCTCCTCTGCTTGGTGGTAATTCTGTAATTCTGCTCAAAGCATAGAGATACAAAAGAAGTTGCTATACGTTAATTAAATTATTTTTTTAATCTATTGTTTTCAGTTTTCGAAAAATTGCTTCCTGACCACTGCAATGCCTTAGAAAAATCCCTGCTTGCAGCTTTAACAACTAATTCTTCGTTTCCTCTTAGTCATCAGAAGTGGTTAAACATTACGTCTAGTCTTTCCACAGATAGACTAAGTGTTTAGATTACAGCAGTGCTGTAACAGGAATTGTACTTCAGATTTAAGCTAATTTTATAGGTTGTTGTAAAACAGTGTTTTAGGGCACTTAAAAAAATTATTTTTCACACTTCAAATAGTGATTTTGTCATCCCAATGAATCCAGGGAATTCAGTGAAAATCCAAAATGAAGCTGAATTAAATGAGCAGAATCCTCTGTTTTGATGCTTCCCCAAACATCGTTATTTTTGCATTACTAAGTCTGACCAGCTTTTTTTTATTCTACAACATATAATGCTATTGACTTGTCAAAATATGAATTGGTAGGAAAAGTTTTTAATGTTAATACACTGCACTATACAGTTCTAACACTGTAAAAGGTGAATGATTTTCACAGATATGAAAACGTGGTATTGTGCCACCTCTAGAACCTACCCAGCACAGTCATGGACTCCAGCTGCTCTTTGGAGAGGTTGATTGAGTCATTTAGTGGCTTGTCTAACTGCTGCACAACCTTGTCCACCTCGATACGAGCCGCAGCAAGAGCTTTTGGACATCTGGAGCCACAACACATGCAAACAAAGAGGACAAACAAGCCAAAAAAGTTACACATTTTCCCCCTAACTCAGTCCATCAAGAACATACTTGGTGATGTCCACTTTAGATTTGTACTGGAAATATGAAACCAATGTAGCTAATAAGTGACACAAGCTAAAACCTCACCAGTTAGCATTAGGCATGCTTAGTCTTTACAAACCTAGCTGTTAAATGATATCAAAATGACAAGCTTGTGTGGTTTCTGACACTGTCTGATGCACACTCTAAAAACAGAGTTGCCCAAAAAAATATTATAATGTCATAGAAAGAACCATAATTTGAACCAAAAGAACCATTATTTGAAAAATAAAGTGAGCTTGAAAAGCTTTTTAAAGGTTTAAAGAAGGTTTTATATGAATGTAAGCATTTTTCCTAAAACCCATACAAGTGAATGTTCTTTAACCTCTTTTTTCATGCCAGTGTTAAAAGATTTGTTTTTGTATTGACATACTTCAAAGGATGCATTTTTCAGTACCACTTTACAATAAGACTCCTTTTCAAAAAGGCTTAATAAATGGTCTGAAGAATTGCTTACTGATGGCTAGTTATAAGGTCCTAAACACTTATCAATCATTAATAAGAATCTATAGCACATAAATAAAAAGGGCAACAGTGACCTGTTGGTTGTCAAAAAGTAAGTCCACATTCATCTTGCCTGTTAAAGCTTAGATCTTGTTGGTTACTGATCTTCTTCATCAGTCAGCATTATATGCGTCAGCCTTTTCTCATATTTGTATTCATATAACAGCTCAGGGGTGCCCTTTTTTATCATCGCTTTAAACTAAATATGGAAACAGTTCATGCTGATTGATTTCAGTGGCTTTCAGTACTACTGTGTGTGAATGCACGTGTGTAATTTTGCTACCTCAGCGTATAGTAGAGGCTCCAAAAGGCCGCTGGCAGCGTGTTGGCCTGTGATGCCCAAAGCATGCACACATGTGTCTGTGCTTTCCCTTTCTCATCCAAGTGCATGCTGTCAAATTCCTTCATCCTACGCTGAATCAGATCAGATATGCACATTCTGTGATGGAGCTCATCATGTAGCAGTTTCTTTGTTAAGGCTTCCCTTGCCTGCAGTGCACGTATGTACAGTTTGATGGGAATGCCTGCTGCCAGTAGAGGAAGTGCTTTGTCGAAAATTAAAAAGTCTTGCTTAACTTTCTGCATGCATGTCCCAACAGCTCCTTTGCCATGAGCAGTCAAAGCTCCACTGTTCTTGCCAAACAACGTAAGAAAACCAGCCTCAAACATAATTCGGTTGGTGAAACCCTGCAGTCCTTCCTCCTTCCAACTATGCTCACTTGGTAGGCAACGTCTTAAAACTGTCTGGAGGTTATCCAGCATGGTGTAGGATAGCTGCTGTAGTGGCGGGCCTTGTAGAGTTTGCCTGAAGATGGAGTGGATCTGCCTGTAGTTTTCTCTGTACAGCGGTGACATGAAATCAGCATGACCAAATATCTGCAAAACAGGGGTTCAGAACTGAGGATACCAAGAGACACTCAGTCTGAGTAATCAGCTGATTGGAATCACAGATTGCACCCGAATAAGACTGGGCAGCAATATGGTATTATTAATGTGACATAACATAACATAATAATCAATGAAACAGTTGGCCTCACTCTCTCTGCGTGGAAAGGATGGCCATCCCACCATCGCTTAGTGAGATGCTAGCCAGTATGGTGTCCATAAACTGGTGTAACAGATTTGGTAGTAATTGGGGTGAAAACTGACTGATAAAAATGGCGGACTAGGGCTGTCACAATCATTACATAATAGCCTGAGCACTGGTATTTGAGCAGACTGCAATTATTTAAAATGACTCTAACCATTTTCCACAGTCCTTATATTTATAAGCTATATTATAGTGCTGTGAATTGTGTACAAGGCTGTGAATTGTGTACATTTTCCTCACTTCTGTTCAAAAGATCATATTACATAATAAAAGATTTTGACAGCATTTTAAAAATGCTGTACTACTTGTTCATTGTGTCTGTTCTAAGAAAAATCATCAAAATACAAATCATGTATCATTAAAATATCAAAAATGCATTTTGGCATTATAATTTTGCCCAGTAATACATTTTCTTAAACACCTTGAAAGTTTGAAGTCTATAGAAGTATTTCCTTCAATTGTCATTGAGGACTTCCTGTTCTTACTCTGTGCTTATACCCCTGAAGAGAGAGAGAAAGAAAGAGAGACAGAGAGAGAGGGGTGTATATTGGCGGTGATCCCATTGGTGAGGCACATGTTTGGGTGAAAGTTGAGAGGGTATAAGAGGGGACGTTGTTTAAGGTGATCATTAACTTGCACAGAAAACCTTCACAAGGGTGGCACATAGAACTGTTCATTCACACACTTTCAACCCTCATGTTTACTTACCCGGTGAGAGAAGCCCATAGCAAACTTTTGAAAGTCAAGATTTCTGCCCTGACGCATCACCACCGAGAAAGAGAAGGGGTCCATGACGAAGGTGAGGTACTTCCCTGCTATCCTACATGTGAAGATGTCTCCATGTTTTTGCTGGGTTGCTCGCAGGAAGCTCAGCGGGTTTTTTGCATAGTCAAGCGTAACCCCAAAGAAGGGCAGCCATCCTTTCACTAAATGAGGCTCTCCTGGCTGCCTGCAGACACACAGACACACACACACACACACAAACATCTTTTATTTGAAGTATGAGAATAGTTTTTTTGTAGTATCCTTATTACAAAGAAAATACCGGTTTCACATTTTAGATCTGTAACACTCAAAAATCTAGTTAAATAGGTTTTATAAACTGTGTTATTAAAGGAACTATAACACCTTTGATGTTCTCATTTAGCTTTGATTTCTTTTAAGATATGAGCCAGCATTGTCTGAACGCATCCTCAAAAGGGAACTGCTTCTTCCCTCAACACTCTTAGCAAAAAGGGCTCTATGCAAAATCAAAAGTGTGTTTTTCGACTGGGTACGCCAGGTTCCTGCCACAGTCCGAAGACATGCATGTGATGACCTGCCCAGGGAACTTCTCCACCTTTCACCCTATGAGCACTGGATTAGGTTACAGCACCCCATCCCCCGAAACACCCCCCACCCCCCCACCCCCCCACCGTCATTAGGATTAGCAGCTCACAAAAATGGACGGATGGAAGAACACAATGAAACAGAGAAATGTGTCACAGTACCTCACACCATCCATGCTGAATAGAATGCTGAATAGAAATGACACACCTCAGGCCACAGCTGATATTAACCGGTCTTTAATTATGCAAGGAAAGTCTTTACCTTGTTGAGTCATTTGAAAATAGCAGGCGGGGAGTATTAAGTATTATGAGGGGGTTTTTTGGATATGAAATGAGACTTTTTCCCTCTCCAAGATTTCCCTGTGCAAGGTTATTAAATCCAGATGTGCCCAGAGAAGTATAAACTTGGGAAAATTACCCTCTGTTGCAATCTCATGGAGGATTAACTGATGAACATTGGATTGTATGTCATTTCCTTCACTTACTCAATTATTACGTGGAAAATGACATTACTGAATTTCTCACATAAGTCTTAACAAGCAGCTTTTAAAAGCATGACCCCTTGAATCAGAGGAATCAGACTCAGAACATTTTATTGAACCCTGAGGAAACTGAAACTACTAAACAACAATGGCCTCTATTTGTATTTTTATTCCTGTTCTTTTTTTTTGGAGATTGCTTCATACCCAGTGGTAAAAATCCACTGGGGGAATTCCAGTCCCAGTCCCTCTTCTATTACACTCTAATATTAAATAAGCCTTGTAAGCAGAGCTTGCATTTGAATTATTACATTAGACTGTAAATGCTAAAGAAAATACTGCAAAGTAGCAAAACATTTTGAATATTTTGGGGAGAATTTTTACGAAGTCATACAAGCAGTGTTGGGATCAGAAGGTAGTCTGAGCTCTCTCCTGCTTCTCTCAGCGTGTTTGACTCACCGTCTCCTCGGCCGCCCGCACACTAGCAGTAGAAGGAAGAGCAGAAGCGCCAGAGCGAGAATCCACACAGCCATGACTACCCAACACAGCGTCTCCTTTCACTCTCAGTCTCTCTCTCCGTCCCACACGGGACTCTCACCCCACTCTCTCCCAGCCCTTCCTCCGGATGGCTGTGTGGAGATAGGCCCCGCCCCCTCAGAGTTGGCTGCTTGTTCCCGAAACACACTTCAGCTCTTTAAAGAAGTGTTTTTATACGTTACACATTCTAAACCCCCGCCCCCAATGAAAATACACACATACACACACACACACACACACATATATGGCTGCATGTGTTTCCTTGCAGGTAACCCTGGTAAGCAGAGGAAGAACAATAATTTCAAGCAACCCCCTTTTTAAAGCATCCAGTCTGCTGTTCTAACTCATTCAGCATGACAGAGTGATCTCCAGTCTCGTCCTCGTCAACACTCTCACCTGTGTTAACGAGAGGATCACTGAAATCATGTCAGCAGGTCCTTTTGTGGCAAGGGCTGAAATGCAGTGTTTTTCAGGATTACAGGAACACAAACAGAGGACTAGAAAAATGAAGAAAAAAACATCAACATACAGTGCCCTGCAAAAGTATTCACCCCCCTTGGCATTCTCTCTATTTTGTTACCATACAACCTGGAATTTAAAAGGATTTTTAATTTGATTTTAAGTGTTGAACCTAGAAAACAAACTACAGATTAATTAATTAATTAAAAGGGGAAAAGAACTTGTTTTAAATAATTTAAAAAATGTAAAACTGAAAAGTGGTGCATGCATATGTTTTCACCCCCTTTGCTTTGAAGCCCCAACCACTACCTTCAGAAGCCACTTAATTAGTTAAATATGATCCACCTGTGAGCAATCTAAGTCTCAAATGATCTCAGTAAATATACACTTGTTCTGATAGTGCCCAGAGTCAACACCAGTGCAACACCACTAAGTAAGGGCTACCATCAAACAAGTGACAGCATGAAGACAGAGGAACTCTCCACACAGGTCAGAGACAAAGTTGTGAGAAGTACAGATCAGGGCTGGGTTTTAAAAAAAATATCACAAACCCTGAACATCCCAAGGGGCACCACTGAATCTATTATTAGAAAATGGAAAGATTATGGCACCATAGCAAACCTGCCAAGAAGGGGTCGTCCACCAAAACTCACAGACCAGGAAAGGAGGACATTAATCAGAGCAGCAACCAAGAGATAACCCTGAAGGATCCGGGTGGCTCTACTGCAGAGATGGGAGTATCTGTCCATAGAACCACTATAAGCCCCACACCCCCCAGAGCTGCGCTTCTTGGAAGAGTGGCCAAGAAAATAAGGCAGTCCGTTTGAAATTTGCCAGAAGGTGAATTGGAGACTCCCCAAACATGTGTAAGAAGGTGCTGTAGCCATCAAGGACAACACTATGTCTGGCACAAACCTAACACCTCTCATCATGCTGAGAACACCATCCCCACAGTGAAGCATCATAGGGACATCATGTGGTGGGGATGCTTTTCACCAACAGGGACTGGGAAACTGGTCAGAACTGAAGAAAAGATGGATGGCCAAAATATAGAGAAATTCTTAAGGGAAATCTGTCCGAGTCTTCCAGTGATTTGAGACTGGGACGGAGGTTCACCTTCCAGAAGGACAACGATCCTAAACACATAAAGCAACACGTCACTGGTTTAAAAAGAAAGAGGTACATGTCCTGGAATGGCCAAGTCAAAGTCCAGACCTCAATCCAATTGAGAATCTCTGGGATGATTTATAGATTGCTGTACACAAGCGGCATCCATTCAACTTGAAGGAGCTGGAGCAGTTTTGCTATGAAGAATGGGCAAAAATACCAGTGTGTGGAGATGTATGTAAAGAGACTTGTCACTGTTATCGCTGTAAAATGGTGGCTGGTCGCTGTGTTGTACAAATTAAAAGATACAAAATTCCAGGTTGTAAGGGAATACGATGAGAGAATGCCAAGGGGTGGGAGGGTGGTGAATACTTTTGCAAGGCACTGTACGTACATATAGAGTAATCCACCGCTTTTCGCGGGGGTTACGTTCCAAGAGCACCCGCATATAGTGGAAAAACCTAAATATGCCCGAAATATGCTCCCAAAACATTTTAATTTCATTTCAACCTCATTACCCTTAAAGAAAATATAAACCCATATTTGTACTGTACAGTTTACACAGAACTCCTGCAGTGCTAGAATGTAAATACCGATGTTATCCCTGTATAGACTGTATTGTAATTCATGCACGGGCGTTTTCTTTGGTATGAACAGGTAAATATAGCAATAAAATAATTTACTTTACAGTAAAAAAAATGCAGGGCTTTAAGAAAAACAAAACGAAAAACACGAGAACACTCAAGACGCTCCACGGGGGAAATTCTGGTCTGCAGCTGTCACTCACGTGTCACAGGGCAGCAGCCAATCAGCAGCACGGAGAAATAAATAACGTTTTCGGATTGGCTACTTTCAAACCTCCCGCCTCTGAGTACAGCGAGTGATGCGTCAAATGGCACCAGCCAATCAGCAGCAAGGAGAAATAAATAACATTCTTGGATTGGCTACTGCCAAACCTCCCAGTACAGCCGTATTTCACTATCCCAAGTCACGCTTTGTGTTTCCTCGTGAGTAACAAAACATTGATAGTTATTTTTTATATAGTAATGTAGCTGAATTTATGTTAATATTTAGGTTACAAAATCAGTACATTTTATTTTAATAATTTAACACTAAAATACATGAAAAATTATATATCGCCACGAAAAAAGAAGTGACATTGGGGCCTCGTCCGCCACGCCCCCTCTTCATTGTGCTGGGTTGTTTATGTTTGGGCATGGTGCTTAGCATCCCAGCACGGGGGGGCGTGGCGGACAAGGCTCG
>JBBJLS010024544.1:0-14894 GCA_037577275.1 Bryconaethiops microstoma
ATATATAAAACACATACATTTCAACACACAATAAACTTCAAAAACACACGTATTTAACAAAACTAAAATTATAAAACAGAACGAGCAGACCACACATATCTCTCACCGTCATGGCACGTTACAAAGAGAGTGAAACATGGTTTCCACCTCACTAACCCAGGGTATGGATCATAACACAACAGATGGGTTGGGGGGGGGGCAGGGGGGGAGGCTTCACACCGGACACAAAAACCAACACAATTTACAATAGACAGCAATTAAATGACAAAAGAAAATACAGGCATGCCCGGCTCCAACCAAAATGTCAACAAAACATACACCTGTCCAAAAAAACCAAATAAACAAAAATAGACAATCGAACTCGTACGTTCTCCCCCCCAGTAACCCCAATGCTCCGCTCTACCAGTCAAGTGTGCAATGTGGCCTTGTGAAATAAAAGTCTCACAGCAAATCAAAGAAACCAATAAAACAAAATCACAGAACATATTTCAGTGCAAATCTAGTGTAACCAAAACACTCTGTTACACTACACATTTTATCTCCTCTGATTACTATTTACCCTTTTACTTTTTTCTCCTCAGAGATCAAAAGGTCATCATCCATCTCATCTGGTCTGTCGAGCAGCTCTTCCAGCAGTGAGGAAGACCAGAACGATGGTGGCCCAGAGCCAGGAGATGGGGAGAATATCCCAGAAGAGAATTTGAAACCTGAAGGATGTGATTCTATATTAACCTCAGAAAAAGACACCAAAATGGAAGAGACAGAAGCAGTGGACACCAGCTCTGTGTCCCTGCCTCAGCAAACAGTGGAGGAATCTCAAACCCAGGATGGCTTCATGGAAAAGAGTGAGGTGGAGATATCCGAAGACACAGAGAGGGATGATGGTGAGGGTGAGAAACTTGGAGATGGGGCAGCTGAAGACCAAGCCAAAGATCAAGAAAATGTGGTACAACCAGAGAAAGGTGAGGATCTGAGCACATCTTAGCTGTGTGCAACCTGTACTTGGACTTTTTGTTCACCTTCGTTGGCTTTTACCATTAGAACTGAAGGGTCTATTGTTTGAAACTATTTTGAGCACTTAGAACAATACCATTTCTGTTAACCCTTCCAGAAATGTGACTAAACCATACAAATTTAAGCAGTAGTTTGATGAGGGATGGAAATGGTCCACACTGACTAGTCCAATACCTCTAGTTTCACTGAGTAAATGAACTGAGAAGCAAATATGCTCAAACAAATTTTGCCTGGGAGAGCCGATCTTATAGGGGTAAAGGATGGTCTTAAAAAAGCAAGTAATTACTAACCAGTTAGGACATGACATAATCAACCAGAATAGCTTTGTACATCAGGCTGTACAATAATTAAAAGTTGAACCACTGGCTGTGGACCTGGTTCTAAAATGATAAAGCCATTTTGATGCTGTGTAATCTGGCTGAAAACTATACTTCTGTTTGGCTCTTTATGTTTTTTGTGTTTTGCATGTTTAACTCTGTTTATGTTTTGCCACCAGTACTGTGTATACTACATGCTGTGTGCTCTCTTTTATGTGCTGTGAGTTTGTTGTGTGATCTTTTTTTCATTATGATTTGATTAACTGTGATGTGATCATACTCAGTTAAGATGATGATGATGATATATTTCTAATATGGGTGCACGATCAGAGTTAGCCAAGATCAACATCAGTAGATCTTTGTTAAAAACACACAGTCAGCAGTTTATTATTTTGATCTTGGTCGAAGTGTTGAAATGTAATGACATAAATAACATGAAGCAGGTAAGTGCTACTACTACTCCTGTACCAAAATGTGTAATTTTGCCAAAGCAATTTGATTGTTATTTAAAATACCAATTTATCCCATTATTGGGCAAATTCATATTGCGTTATTCATATTGTGACTTCACCTAAAAGTATGTACTGGAAATGTGTTCACATAGTGTGAGAGTGTTTTTAAAAAAGGCTAATAAAAATCTAATCAATTTGGTTGTGAAGAAATCTGAATTTTCAATATCGGATGAATGGTGCATCCTTGATTTCTACATTAACCATTATCATACAGCTTTTTGTAAAGGTAATATATTGTAATCCTTTGCTCAGGTTTTACATGTGGGAGTAAATGAGCAATTAAAGTTTTGCTTCTGTTTTGAGCCACTGAAACCTGGGTTTTAGAAGACTAGAAATCTTTTTCTTTTAGTTTTCCTGTTCTTTCATGTTGTCACTTGTGGTATGTTCAACAATAAGTACATTTTTGAGTATTGATGAGATGCAGAATCATTTCTTGCTTCAGTAAAACAACAGCACTCAAGGTGGCAGTCACGTAATTCTGAGATTTGTGATGATCATTTTAATAATACAATCCTCACATGTAGCTCCTTTAGCATTTGTATGTCTTTCACACTAAGGAATTTATGTTTGGTGGATAATTGTCCTGTGAAGAACCTTGTGTTGGATTATTGTGGTTCTTGCATGGTGTGAGCTTAATCAAATATTGTTTGTTAATAAATGTTTCTGAGGCTTACGTTTTGTGTTGCATGGTTATTTTTTTATTTCTATCTTTCTTGCTAATGTTTTGCACTCGTGTGCAATCCAATGTGCATTGCTGAATATATCCTTTTTTCCAATTACAGCCACTGACTGCATGTGTTTGTTGAATGAACGCTGAAATTGTACAAATCCAGTTTTATTAACTATGTGCATTGCGTGTTTCACATTCCTGTTTCTTTCTCCATGCCTAACCCAAGCCAAGTCTGTGCAGGAGAAGGTGGCAGAGGCCATTTTGAACATGGCTGAATGCAGTTCTGAGCCAGAACTTAGTGATACCACAACAGAGGAAGATGAAGTACCATCTGTTAAGACCATGCAGGACAACCCAGGTATTACTTTGCCTGTCTGAATACACACAACAATGCAAACACAGCAAAAATTTAAAGGATGTTTCTTTCTTTTCATAATTAGGTAATGCCATAATCTTAATTACATCATTTCAGCTGAAGTGTTCAATAGAAAATTATAACTTGTCTTTGTTATTACCTGGAGTTATTACCTATGCTGTTGGTTGTAGGAGCAGTACCAGAAAGTGATGCAGCACAGCAGCTAGCTGGTAACCAAGATAATATTTCTAAAGAAAATGTTGCTGGAGAAGAAGATGTGGATACACAAAAACCTTCAGAAGAGTTAGAAGGAGAACCATGCAAAACATCACATCCTGAGTCAAAAACACAGGAAGAAGAGAACAATACAGAAACTAGCAAGGACTCTGGTAAAAGGCGAGAAGACGAGAAGGAAGAACAAACTGTCGGTGAGGAACAAAAGGACTTAGCTATAGCCGGAGAAGGTGAAACAGAGGATATATCTGCTAAGATAGGTGACAATGAACAGGTGGAGGAGGAGGAAGTTGCAAAAAAGGAGGATAAGACAAGTATAGAACCTGAAGTGGAGGAAAAACCTGACAATGATGAGATAGCAGAAGCAAAGGATTCCCTGGCGCAAGAACCAGAGAAAGAGGCTGAAAGTGAAGGTGAAAATACAACAAATGTGAAAGAAAATAGAGACACTCCAGGGGAGGAACCAGAAACAGGAGAAGAGCTTGCATCAAGGGGGGTAATCATGGAGCCTCAGTCTGAGGATCCTGGAGAAACGGCTGTAGTTGACACTGAGACTGTAGAAGATGCTGATTATAATACAAGCCAGTATGCTGAGACAGGGAGTGAGGAACAAACTGAGAAAGACACAGTGAATGCAGAAAATGGAGGTGAAAAAACTGGAGAAGAAGCATCTCCTGAGGAGGAAGTCAAGAAAGAGGAAATCAAAGAAGAGGTCAGCACACATGAAAGAGAAACAGATGGTCAGGTGTATGTAGAAGAAAGGAATAATGCTGATGAACTGAGAACTGAGGTTACAGAAGACATAGAGGGGGCTGAGGAAGGCAATATGGCAGAAGAAGAAGAAATCTCTGAAGAAGTTGAAGCGAGGGAAAACAATTTAGAGGTTTTTGAGGGAGAAAACAAATCTGAAGAGATACAAGAAGAGGAAGAAATGGAGAAAGGAGAAGACAATACAGCAAATGACAATGGACAGAGAGAAACAGAATCTACACTAGAGAATGATACTGAAGCAGAAGATGATGATAAAACTGGCAACCACAGCAAAGACACCGATGATGATAAGCCTGAGGAAGAAGTGAAGGAAAATTATTCAGTAAAGGGGGATGAAACTGAAAAAACTGCAAAAGAAATTGTAGATAAAGTAGAGGAAGATGATGGACAGAGAAAATCGGCAGAAGAGAAAGATGTTGATGCAGAAGAAAGTGCAGATAAAGCAGAGGAAGATGACGGACAGAGAGAATTGACAGAAGAGAAAGGTGTTGATGCAGAAGAAAGTGCAGATAAAGCAGAGGAAGATGACGGACAGAGAGAATCGGCAGAAGATAGAGATGTTGAAGAGGAAGATGAAAGCAAATCTGACAATGACAACAAGCCTGACAAAGGAGTGGAGGAAAATGAATCAGTAAAAGAAAACGAAGCTGAAGATGCCGGACAGCCAGAGAAAGAAACTGAATCTGAAGACCAAGTTGAAGAGGTAGCAGATGAGAACAATCAAAATCATGAAGTAGAGAAACATGAAGGTGGAGGAAATGAGGTAGAAGTGAAAGAAGGATTGGAAGGTGACAAAATGGAGGAAACAGAAGAAGGCCAGGCTCCTCAAACTGAAGAAGTAGAACTTGGAAAAGATGAAAAGAACACAGAGGAAGGAAATGAAGATGAGGAGATAATCAAAGAAGAGACGACTGTGGATAGTGCAAACCCAGAGAGTGCAGAGGAAGAAATTCCAGCAAGTGGAAGTAATTTAGAGGTTAGTGAAACAGAAAACAAACCAGAGAAAACAGATGCTGAAGACAAAGTAGAAGAACCTGAGCATGAAGCAAGAGAAGCAGAATCAACAGCAGACAAAGATTCTGAACAAGAAGGTGAATGCAAGTCTGGCAATGACACAGATGACAATACACTTGAAGAAGTAAAGGACAATGACTCAGTAAAGGAGAATGCACTTGTAATATCAGACGACAAAGAAGTAGTTGATGAAGATATGGATGTCAAAAAAGGTGGAGAAGAGAATACAGAAGTTGGCACAGCTGAGGTGGGGAATCAAAAAGGAGCAGAAGATGAAAAGATGGATCAAGAAGAAGACAATGCTCAGAAGGAAGTCTCAGAATGTAATGTCAATGATGGTCAGCAAGAGGCCACAGCTGGAAGTAAAGAAAAGGCAGCTGACACAGACACAGAAATTGCAGGAGATCAGGACGTTATTGCTGATGGAGAGATTGAAAAGGAAGATGAAACAGCTAAGTCAGATGAAGGTGAAAAAACCTTTGAGGAAGCAAAAGAAGAGATTGACCAAACAGAAACAGTGCAAGGGACCGCCGAAGAAGAAGGTACAAAAGATGAGCAGGAAGATAGTGACAAGGAGAAAGGAGAAGTGGGAAAAGCTGAAACAGTTTCACCAAAGGCTAGTAACAGTGTTGATGTTCAGGCTGAGGTCCCTTCGGATGCCTTAGCTATTGCCGAAGAGCCAGGAGACACAGAGTCACAGGAAAAAGGTACTGACATCAACATTGAAAACAACGCTAAAGATGCTAGCATAGCAGGAGATGACAATCAAAAACATGAGGAAAAACGTGGCGCAACTGAAGACGCCAGCGCAGATGGAGAAGGCAGCACTTCCTCCCCTTCGCCTTCAGAGGAATCGCAGCCTGCAGAGAAAGTAATGGCTCTCAAGAGAGAGGAGATAGAGTCAACATTTAGTGAAGAGACAGAGCTTCTTGTAACACCTCCTGCAGATCAGGGGGATCTTGTGAGTAACTGGGTGAACATCCACCGAAATTCAAAGTATTTTGAGACATTTGTTGAGCCGTTGGATGACATGAAAAGCCTCACCTCACATGAAGATGAAGGAAGGGTGAACAGCGAGGCTGTAGAAGAGGTAGAAGGGATCATGCAAAACACCCAAGACTCAGAGTCTGGAGATGTAGATAAGACATCTGAGACTGCCATAAATGAGCAAGTTGACAATCCTTTGAAGAGCAACCTCCAAGCGGACTTGGAGGACACTCCTGTGGAAAGCTTCAGGATGGAGACTGAAGTTCTGGAGTCAGATGCTAGAAGCAATCAGTCTAAAGATACCACATCTGGGTCTGCTAAAAATGAATCGGAGGATAGGGTGGATACAGAAGCAAAAGACCTCGCATCCACTTCAGAGACACAGTTTACAGCCGCAGGCCTCCAAGAGGTAACTGTAGATAACGTCATTAGCTTATCAGAGATGCCAGCAATGACGTCTGAGATTAGACAAGAAAGCTAACACTCTAAAAGAAGAACTAAGAAGGTGAAAGGTCCATAAAAGACAATTCAGACAGATCCCAGATAAACATACCAAACAGTTTAAACAGTCGGTATCCTGAGAGGAGAGTGTTGCAGTTATAGTAATTAAAGACCTCACAACCAGCATGGGGATAAGCTCGAAGTATATAATGGGTAGGGGCCTCTTAAATGTATTACCATCCTAGGGGGACAAATGTCTTCTTCAGGGCTGTACACTGAGACAAGACTAGAATAAAATGGAGGAGTAATAAAGATACTTTTGTCACCTAGAGAGCCATATTAGTGGGAGGTAATTTCAGTTATGACTCCTTTAATGAAGCAGTACTTAGCCTGTGCTAACTACTGCAGTTAGCCAGCAATGTTTTGGTCCACATACAGAGTGAATTGCAGTCTCAGCGGGGTGGCAATCAGCGGCCTGCGGAAAGCAGATACCCATAGAAGTGTTCGGCACAAATAATTCAATTATTCATGCTGTGTAGCCCTCCTGCCACACACCAACACACTTCATAGGCCTCTTCAGCCACTGTTGCCTTCACCCAAACACACAAACACACACACACACACACACACACACACACACAAAGAGCCTCCTTCAAAGAAAACTTCATTGTCTGCACTTTTTGATCTTATTGTCGGCTTCATGTTCCTGATAAGAAATCAAAGATTTTCTAAATAGCGTTTGCACTGAGACATGGGAATGATTTGAATTAATATAATGTAGTTTCACAAATGACATGGTGGAGACAGGGATTGTGACCTGCACTAACACTACTTTAAATGTGTTTAATTTAAGCTGTCCTATACTGTCACTTTTTTTCCAGTGTTGTCTCATACTCAGCAGTTATGATTTCAAAATAAGTATGAGACTGAAGAAGAACTGAAAAAACTATAATTCTACTGTAGTTAGGATTAGATTATTGCCAAGCTGTTCGCTTATAAACTTTTTGCAGCTCCCCTGTTGTGATCCTTCCATTTGCTTTTATTTTATTACTGGTCTAAAACAGCATGACTGAAAATAAAGTGCTTACTAAATGCATGTTTTGTATCTAATGTTCCTCTGTATTTAGTTTCAAATTAAAATGCTCAATAGCTTTTTTTATTAACTTTTATTAGCGCAGAGGCTACACTGTAAAACATATAATGATGAAACTACGAAAAATGTTGCATTTTGTTATTTGGAAAAAAAAAATGCAGCTGAACCACAAATATTTACATCAAATCGCATGAAAACACCTGCAAAACACACTGGAACAGAATATAAATACAAAGCAATATAAGAGTATTTAGGAAGGCTGCAGTGAATGACAATGTAAGTGCGCTTACTCTGCGGCAGGCGTGCATTGAGCTGTGAATAAGCTGAGCAGATCATGCATGTTTGAGTGTGAGTGTGATATAGAGAGTAAGAACAAAAGAGGACAAGAGTATGAGACAGAAAGTGTGTGTGAGACTGTGATAGTGAGATCAAGCGTGTGTGTCAGAGACCTTTTAAATGATTTCAACAGCCATTACATACTTTATAACACTGTTATTCAAAATTAAAAACCCGCCTGCACAAAATATTCAAAATTAACATTATGCTATTCATTTTCAGCATCAGAAAAAAATATTAGAAAACATGTTCAATGGAACATTACACATGTCAACAATTCAGTTTAATATCAAATTTCAAACAGTATTACACTTTTCCTTAATTATACACTTGCTGTCTGGTTTCTACAGAAACCTGCAGTGATTTTTTAAAAATACTTTTTGTTGACACCTCCAAAGCTGGTTGTGTTTTCCTCATGATTTAAGAAATGCCAGTTTCGAATTCAGACTCATGAGTCCATAAAACACCTCCACATTTCACATGTCCAGTTTCTGTGTTCAAGTTCAATCTGTTTTAGTCTTCTTGATCAGCTACACATCCTTTCAGACTGAACTTCTTACAGTGGAAGGACTGTTTTCCGAAGCAAGTGGAGCTTGATGTTCTCCTCGCTCTCAAAAATGAAAGCTAAGTTCTGTTTATCTGATAGGGACCATTGTGGTGGTCTACCAGGTTAACTGTACCAGGTTAAAAATTAAAGAATGGAAAAATAAAAAGTCTCATTTTTTATATTATATTTAGTTATTGAGAGTCTTGTGTAATTTTATGTTAAATTTTTTTGCTTTTTTTTCCTGCTGCTGAAAAATGTACTCAATAAACGGCCATTTTGTTTGGAAATTAAATAAAGGAAAAGGCTGGTCGCAGAATTTTGCACTGTACTGTATGAGTGAGAAAGAGAGAGAGAGACAGAGTGTATGTGTGTTCGCACACGCGCGTGTGTGTGTGTGTGTGTCTGTGTGTGTCTGAAAGATTCCTCAGAGTGTGTGTGACGTTAGATGCTGTCCTCAAAGCTGGCGTTGCTGCTGGAGTGGAACCTCATGGTGCTCATGGGATCTGATACGTATCCTACAGCAACAGCAGGAAACACATTGTCAGCCACGCTCAGAAAGAACACGTCAAACACACAACTGCTTACCAACACAACCTTAAAAACAAAACACACTCATTTCCCTGAAACCCAGCACTCCTCATTGCCTAGCTACAGCATGACACAGCGTGTTATCCTCCCTGCCTCAGAAAGCAGCCTGTATGATACTGATTCTTATAAAGGACATTGCTGAATTAGGTGTGTTTTTGATGAAGTGACAATTTCGTGTAAAAAACAAATGTACAGTTCTCCCCATAAACTGATGTAAGCCATCAGTCAGTACATCTTTGATACATGTTTGTACTGGAGTTATGAGGCTAATGTAGTGGACAAGCAATGGAAACCAACAGCCACCAATGAGCAAAACAACACAATGACTAAATCATCCCCTATTTCTCAAAACCATTGTAATGATCCAGGCCATGGTTTACAAGGGCTCGTATCCCAATTTCTTCTTTATTTTTCTCTTGCATTTTACTATTTTTCTCCTGAGGAAGACGTATGATGCTTATTTTTGTCTTATGAAACACAGCTAACATAGGTGAAGACGCATATATGTAAAGCCATTTGTTGTGACATCACAAAAACCATTCATTCAAACCAATCTGTTTTTGCAGCCTAGTTTTTATACATGGACTGGCGAGTGAATGGTCCACTGTCACAGTCTTGGAGCAGAAATGAACTGAAAGTTCGTCCAGTGTTGCGTAGTGGAAGAGTCTAGTCATGGATACAAACGAAAGAGCCAGTAGACCACGCATTTTGCTCTGAGAACGCTCCAGTTAAGGAGATAAGATTCCTACCAGGAACCCACATTCTTACATGCACACAGGAGGGTATATAATAGGTTCTGGAGAACCGAGGTACTCACGAAGAGTTGAGATGAGGGCTTTGGATAAGCTGGCATGGGACCCAAATGTGCAGATACCTACCAATTTCCTGTTTATATACCCAGAGATGTGAGTCATTTCCGATGCCTGACTGACCTCACGTGGCTGGTGTGTGTGACACTACCCACTCCCCCCCTCCAGGACCGTCACCAGACGGACCAGGCGGAGAGGATACCTGACGACAGTAGTCCTGGATGAGCACAGGGTCCAGAATGAAGCCACCGGGGATCCAAGACCACTCCTCCGGGCCGTAGCCTTCCCAGTCAATGAGATACTGGGTGCCACGACCGCGACGAGGAGCCAGTTCCTGGGGAGACAGGGCAGGCAGCTGGAGCTGGTAGGTGACAGGGTTGATGCAGTGAGTTATCTTGTAGGGGTCAATGAACCTCGTAGAGAGTTTGGGTGATTCTGTGTTGAAAAGGATGTTCCAGGTGGAGAGATAGGCCGTATCACCTTCATGGAACAATCGTCCCGGAGGGTGCTGGCAGTGGTGCTGTTGGGCGTAGCTAGCGTTTGCCCTCTGGATGGTGTTGCGGGCTTGGTTCCAGAGCCGCCGGCAACTGCGGACCAACAGTTGGGCCGATGGTACATCAACCCCCGGTTCTTGATGTTTGAATACCGGAGGCTGGAAACAGTTACATACCTCAAATGGGCTGAGTCCGGTGGTCGAGGAGGTGAGGAGGTTGTGAGAAAGTTCTGGAAGCACTCCAGTTGTTGGTTGGTCCACTCCATCTGACAATTAGTCTGGGGGTGATATCCTGAGGAGAGGCTGGTGGTGACATTGGTCCGATGGCAGAAGGCCTTCCAGAACTTGGCCGTGAACTGGGGCAGTCTGTCCGAGACGATGTCCTTGGGGAACCCATGCAAACGAAATACATGCTTGAGGACCAATTCGGCGGTGGGGAGTCCGGCAAGAGCCACCAGGTGCATGGCCTTGGAGAAGCGGTAAAATGGTGAGGATGGTGTTCTTACCACTGCAGTCCGGCATGCCGGTGACGAAATCCAGCCCGATGTGTGACCAGGGGCAGCGAGGAACAGGGAGAGGTTGGAGCTCGCTGGGTGATGGTTGGTTGGAGGATTTGGTCCTGGTGCACACCGCACACGCCTGAACGAATTCCTTGGTGTCAGAGGCCATCCTGGGCCACCAGAAGGCCCGCTGGAGGAGGGTGAGGGTCCTGGAGGTGCCTGGGTGGCCAGCGATGGTAGAGGAGTGGATCCACTGGAGGGTGCCTTGGTACAGTCCAGTGGGTACGAAGAGACGTCCAGGTGGGGTGCCGGCTGGAGGAGGCTCCAAGGTGTGCCCCTGGCGGACTCTGTCTTCCAACCCCCACCGGAGAGGAGCCAGGATGCGGTAAGATGGCAGGACAGGCGTGGATTCCATTCGGGGGTCCTCCATCTGGTGTTGTTGGGAGAGGGAGTCCGTCTTGGTATTCTTCGACCCTGGACGGTATGACAGGTGGAAGCTGAATTGATCGAAGAACAAAGCCCACTGCGCCTGCCTGGGGTTGAGTTGCTTAGCCTGCTGAATGGTGATCAGGTTCTGATGGTTTGTCCAGACCGGGAACGGGTCACCGCCGCCCTGGAGCCAGTGACGCCATTCCTCCAGAGCCCACTTGATGGGTCCCCTACCCCGTATCGCTGCTGTGTGGGGTTGAATTTTCTGGTCTGGACCTCGTTATGAGAGAGAACAGCTAATACACCCACATCGGAGGCGTCCACCTCTACAACGAAGGGTTTAGATGGATCTGGATGGAGAAGGATGGGTGCTGTAGTGAAAAGGTTGCAGAGGGTCTTGAAGGCTTGGATGGCTGGTGAATCGAGCTTGAATGGCTTCTGAGATGGTTTGGTGAGGGCAGTAAGAGGCGCTGCAGTCGAACTGAAACCCCAGATGAATCGGCGATAGAAATTGGCAAACCCCAGAAAACATTGCAGCTGCTTAAGCGTCTTGGGTAGGAGCCAAGAACACACAGCGTCCAGCTTCTGGGGATCCATGGCCACACCTTGGGAGGAGATCACGAAACCAAGAAATGTGGTGATGCACTGGTGGAAAGCGCATTTCTCCAGCTTACAGAACAACTGGTGGGCCAGCAGCCTCTTGAGGACTGCCCTGACATGCTGGGTATGCTCCTCTAAAGTCCTTGAGTAAATGAGGATGTCTCATCTCCCTCTCTGATGCAGACCAGGTTGTAGGTGCTTCGGAGGTCCAGCTTGGTGAAGAAGCGCGCACTAGAGAGAGCGTCCAGGGCGGTGTTGGTGAGCGGGAGTGAATGAGCGTTCAGGATGGTGATCCGGTTGAGCCCTGATAGTCAATGCAAGGATGGAGACCTTTTTTCTTGACAAAGAAGAATCCTGCAGCCGTGGGGGGGATGACGATGGTCTGATGGTGCCCTGACGGAGCCCTTCGGCGATGTACTCATCCATGGCCTTCTGCTCCCCCCGCAGAGAGAGAGAACACATGGCCATGGGGTGGTACCGTGCCAGGCTGGAGGTCGATGCCCAGGTCGTAGGGGCGATGAGGAGGCAGCTGGATGCCCGCTGTTTGCTGAACTTGACGGGAACGGTGTCCAGGTTGACATCGGGGGCCTCGGACTCCCCCAAGCATGTCTCAGCCCTTGCCTGGAGGCAGAGCTCCTGACAGGTCGGGCCCCATTGCAAGATTTTGTTCTTGGCCCAAGAGATGAGGGGGTCGTGCTTGACGAGCCACAGGTGACCCAGGATGACTGTGGGTGAGGTGACCCGGGTTAACATTAAGGGGAGCTCTTCAGTGTGCGCCCCAATGGTGATTGAGATGGGTTTGGTCTGGTGAGTGATAGGGCTGGTGGATAAGGGCTGACTGTCAATACCGGTGATGGAAACGGGCCGAGATAACACCTCGAGTTCCACCCCCAGCTGGGCAGCATAAGCCTGATCGATGAAGTTACCAGCCATCCCAAAATCCACGAAAGTGGTGGTCACGATCTGCCGGTGGCCCAGTTGGAGGTGTACCGTAAGGATTAGATGGAAGATGGTCGGTAGGCAGGAGGTGAGTGCCAGCGGACTAGGTGAGTTCCTCCCCCTAGTCACCTGGTCTGACCGTTTCCTGGACAGAGAGGACGGATGGCACGATGGTGGTCGGGGGAGGTGCAATAGGCACAGAGGCCCTCGCGACAGCATCGCTCCTTCTCCACCGCAGACAGGGAGGTGCGCCCAAGATGCATGGGTTCCCAGCTCTGGTGGAATGGGCCTCTGAGGCAGGTGGAGGTCTGGCGGCTTATGTGGTGGCTTCGGGACTGGATTTGGTCCGAAGAGTCGCGGCCGGAAGAGCACGAGTGGTAGGCTTCGGATGGGAGCAGATTCGAAGATCCACCCAGAGACCACGTGGTTTGCACCGCTAGCGTGTGAACTCCGCCGTGTATTTGCTAGTGGGACGGTCTCCCTGCCACAGGTGATAAAGACGTGAATCAACCTACACCTCGTTCTCAGGGTGTTGGAAGGCGGTCCTGCTCTGAGAACGCTCCAGTTAAGGAAATAAGATTCCCACCAGGAACCTACATTCTCACATGCACACAGGAGGGTATATAATAGGTTCCGGAGAATCGAGGTACTCACAAAAAGTTGAGATGAGGGATTTGGATGAACTGGCATGGGACCCAAATGACTGAGTGCAGATACCTACCAATTTCCTGTTTATGTACCCAAAGATGTGATTCATTTCCGATGTCTGATTGACCTCACGTGGCTGGTGCGTGTGACATCCACACTGAAAATGAAACTAAGAAAAATTCAGTTTTCCATTATATGGGCTCTTTAAGCTATGCAATAAAATATGTCATAGAGAGCGTAAGAAACCACATAACTATGTCTGTTTGAGACTGTGAAACAACTTGATTCTGTTTGAGGCAAGCATGTAAATAAAGCATGCAGTTTATATGATGCCAGTTGGTGGAGTATACATTTCCATTACGTAATTTTCTAACAAATTAAGCAGGTACTCTGAAGCTTCAGGAGCTGGCAGTGAGGAATGTTGATCTGTATCTTACCCTCAGTACATTTGCACAAAGAGCAGTGGGTCTTTCTATTACACACCCAATGTCAGGGTCAATTCAATTACAACAAATGGGATGACAAAGCCTTTTTCAAACACTGAGTACAGAAGAACAAATATGTCTTTAAACCCTCTTGGGTGTCATAATGCAAAGACGATAAGAATCCCATTTTAAAGTGTGATGCTCTACCACAGTGATCCATTCTAAAGGGAACTAATTAAAAAAGACAAACCATTTCTGTCGATTGGAGGGAACTGCATGTTCCTCCTCAGCTCATCCAGAGACAAGCCCTGAGATAAACGCCGGCTAGAGCTGCAAGAAATAACAAACAATGGCTTAAAACATCAGTCACAAAGTTGAAAAGGACAAGAGGTCATGCTGTCCATTTTTACTGTGCATGTTTAAGAACAATCTAGTGTCCACATTTGAGAATAATGTACTGTCCAAATTTGAGAATAATATACTGTCCACATGTAAGAATTATTTACTGTCCACATGTAAGAATAATCAACTGTCCACATTTGAAATTAATCTACTGTCCACATTTGAGTACAATCTACTGTGCACATATGAGAACAATCATCTGTTCACATCTGAGAATAATCTACTGTCCACACTTATGAATAATCTACTGTCCACTTTTGAAATCTACTGCCCACATTTGAGAATAATCTACTGTCCACATTTGAGAATAATCTTCTTTCCAACTTTTTGAATAATCTACTATCCACATTTAGAATTATATACTGTGCACATATAAAAATAATGAAGACATCAAAGCCATCAAACACATATGGACATATGCAGTGACCAAAACAAACTAAACAAATCCAAACTATCTACTGTTTTAGGTGCTTCAGAGTAGCACTTATGTCTTGATGGAAGTTTACATACTCTTCACATTCAGCTATATGAGGAGTCACCTGAGATGCAATAGAAGACTATGTGCATGTGCTCACACTAGGCTGCCTCAGAAACGAAATACTTGGGGGCACAAATACATTTGAACAGATTTACATTTTTTCATACACAGACATCACCGTCACTGTTTAGGCACTATACTTATTTTTTACATTTATTTTATTTTATTTGATCTGATATTGTTATTGTTACTCTGTTAAAGTTATTTTGATATTATATTTGCACTATTCTAC
>JBBJLS010024564.1:0-14890 GCA_037577275.1 Bryconaethiops microstoma
TGGTAGCATGAAAGTGGCAGACAGGAAGAGACTTGACAAACTGATCAGGAAAGCAGCTCTGTGGTGGGTGAGGAACTAGATAACATGGAAAATGTGGCTGAAAGGAGAACATTGTCCAGACTTCAGACTATCATGGACAATGTGGACCACCCATTCCACAATGTGGTGAACGATCTGAGAAGTACCTTTAGCCACAGACTGACCAGCTTAAGGTGCGCCACAGGAAATCCTTCCTTCCCACTGTCAAAAGACTCTACAACTCCTCCCTCAGTCACACACCCACACAATAATCTGTGCAATTGCCTGCTGCAACTTTCTGTATATTCATTACAGGTTTAAAAAAAAAAAAAAAACAGTATGTGCAATACTATGCAATGCTCTTACTAGGTACCAAATATCATGTGCAATATCGTATGCTGTCCTCTATATGGCGCTAAATCACTTCATTACTGCAATATCTTTCCACAGATTTTTATTCAGATTTTACTTTATTTTATTTAGATTTTTATTAGATTCTATTTAGACTTATATTACACTTAATTTTATTATTGTAGTTTCTTACTTTATTTTACATTATTCTGGTGCCTTGTGTCTCTCTGTGCCTGTGTGTTGTGACAGTCACCACATAAGCAATTTCCTCTGGGATAAATATTCTGATTCTTATGATGGTGTTTTTGATGGCAATATCACTGCTTTTAATAATGCTACCCATTTTATTAATTCAACATTACAATCAGAAGATGACCCGCAAGATTCAGATAGTCTTCAAAACGATGACAATAGCGATATCACAGATTGTCTAATACAAACGGGGGGTGGTGCGCCTGACACACCATCTGACAATAAATTTAGACATTTACGTTACATTAATGGCATTTTTTTAAACAAAGTATTTTTATTAACACCATTTAGGTTATACATGAAAGCAAATGAGCAACCCCCTCATATCTGCTAAAAAAAAAAGCACAAAAAAAAAAAACCATACAAAAGCCAGACAGTTGTCAGCATACACATGATAGGAGTACATAAGGAGGTATTTTAACAGTAAAGAAAATCAAGCGAAGCTACCAGCATCCATATTACTGATAAATGTCAAAAATGGCTGCCATGTTGAAGTAAATCTCTTGGTAGTTCCTTTATTAGCATAGCGAATCTTCTCACATTGTACATAAGGCAATGTCTCTGATCCATTGTCCATATGTTGAAGGTGAGGGATCGTTCCATTTACACAAAATAAACCTGGCTAGAAGTGAGCAGAAAGCTATCATGTCCGCTTGGCCCTGGGGTAGGTTAACCTCATCTGGGACAACTCCAAACAATGCAATGGTGAAAAATGGGTTAATAATTTTACCAGAAATTTTAGAGAAGGTGTCAAAAATTGAATGCCAGAAATGTGTCAATTTGGGATATGTCCAGAACATATGGAGTGGCGTAGTGTAACAAACCTCTCTTTAATCAATACAGTAAGGTTGTTATCAGATCTGAAGGTAGAGAACAAAACACCAACACTTGAGTAGAGTCATACAATAGATTATATTATCAAACACACACATTTACATATACAATTTCCCCCACACAGCCCATATATACACCCCTGGCTAGAGTCTATCAAAGTCCTTTACAGCAGTAAAGCTTGGTAGTCCTTCTGGCCCAGGAAACTTCTGCCCTTGTGATCCCTCCTTTGGTCCCACCTGGAAGGGTAGGCTCCAGAAAGGTACCCCGGTCCACAGACCACCGACAAGAGGATACACACCGGACAAGAAAAGGACAGAAAAGAAAAAAATAAACAACACCTGCCCCACACAGCAGGTGGCGTACCCGTTAACCATAATTACAAAGTCAAAGCATAAGGGTAAAACATTAGATCACAGACTTACATGCACAAAGAACACCCAGGTTCGCACGTAGGTTTGATAAGGGTTTCTGCTGGTAGCCTAGCCTAGCCTAGCCTCCCAAGCTTATATATAGCCGGACCGGAAGTAGGCCCTGACCTACTACAGTGCCCCCTCTGGCACCTAGCTGTTACAGTAGCTGGGAGTTGTCTGCATATA
Source organism: Bryconaethiops microstoma (assembly GCA_037577275.1). Classification (NCBI taxonomy): domain Eukaryota; kingdom Metazoa; phylum Chordata; class Actinopteri; order Characiformes; family Alestidae; genus Bryconaethiops; species Bryconaethiops microstoma. The sequence continues at coordinate 2,052 of JBBJLS010024564.1, forward strand.
GAGTCAATATCCCTCTTAATTTTGGACAGTTTAACTTTGGACCAGTGAAGTTGATGTAGCACTTTGAACTGAATAACAGTGTAACTAAAGCAGATTGATGAGGAGTGTATTCTTTTAATCACCTTCTGCCAAATGTCATCCGGGATCTTCTCCCCTACGGTCTCCTCCCATTTACATTTCAATTAATCCAGAGAGTCTTGATTAGTGGTATTAAGCAACTTGTAAATAGTGCCTATGGATTGCCTCCTATCATTTTTGCAGGTAAGGACTGAGTCCAAAAAAGTTTGAGGGGGAAGAGAAGGAAAGAATTTAGAAGTAGATGCCACAAAACTTCTAAGTTGTAGGTACCTATAAAAATGAGATCCAGAAATGCCAAATTTCTTCACTATCTGCTCGAAGTATGAGAAACTGCCTTCAATATAGAGGTCCCGTAGTGAATTTATGCCACATTTTGACCATACATCAAAGGCGTCTTCATCATCGAAGGGGGAAACATAAAATTTCTAGTCAGTGTTGTAGAGGGTAAAGATCACTAAGTGCAAAATGGTGCCTAATCTGGTTCCAAATCTTTAGAGTATGTATTACAACAGGATTGGAGGTAAAAGTAGTTATTGTTGGGGACAATGGCAATTTAGCACATAGTAATGCAATGGGGGTAGAGCGGCTCGATGTCTTTTCCATATTTACCCAACCAGGGGTATTTTCATCATTTTTAATCCAGAATAAAATTGCATTTATATTGGCTGACCAGTAGTAGTATATGAAGTTAGGAAGTACCATACCCCCAATATTCCGAGGTTTTTGTAGTATTTCCCCTTTTATTCTGGGATGTTTCTTATTCCAAATGAAAGTTGAAATTAAACTATTTAAATTGTTGAAAAAGGTTTTGGTAAGAAAGATCGGAAGTGATTGAAACAAATATAAAAGTTTCGGTAGTACTGTCATCTTAATTATATTAATCCATCCACCAAGGGTCAGGGAAAGTAAATTCCATCGTCCAAGATCTTGGTTCAGGGACGATAGTAGGGTTGGTAATTGGCTTTAAAGAGATCCTTAAAATTAGCGGTAATCCATATTCCTAAGTATTTAAATTTCTTCCGAGCAATTCTAAAAGAGGTTAAAGAAGGAACATCATCTTGAGTTGTAGTACCGATTAACATTAGCTCACTTTTTTGAAAGTTAACTTTATTGCCAGATATTTCCCCAAATTTATTAAGTAGGTCAAGTAGGGGTGGGAGGCTGGAAATTGGATCAGACAGCGTATCATCTGCATATAGTGACACTTTATGTTCCAGAGATCCCCGATAGATACCTTTTTATATTACCCGATGACCTCACAGCAATGGCCAGTGGCTCAATTGCTATTGCGAAAAGGAGGGGGGATAAAGGGCATCCCTGCCTTGATCCACGTTGTAATTAAAAAAGGGGGATATTTGTCCTTACCGCCGCTTCTGGTGATGAGTATAATGCACCAATCCATGAAATAAATTTTGGGCCCAAACAAATTTTTCAAGAGTAGGGAAAAGAAACTCCCAATTCACATGATCAAAAGCTTTTCGGTGTCAAGTGAAAGGATCATTTCTGGAGAAGTAGGGGAGGAGGGATCGTATAGGATATTCATAAGGCGTCTGATATTAAAAAAGGAGTGTCGGTTTTTGATAAAGCCCGTCTGGTCGAGTCCAATTACTGATTGAAAAACCTTCTCCATCCGCAGAGCTAGAATTTTGGCCAATATTTTGGAATCAGTATTTAAAAGCGAAATTGGTCGGTATGAGCTACAATCTAAAGGATTTTTACCTTTAAGGATTAAAGAGATAATTGCTTGGCGGTAAACATCAATTCGTGAATAACTCTTCGAAGACAGACTGCAACAGTGCAGAGAGCTGACGAGATAATTTTTTTTTTTAAATTCTGAGGGGAATCCGTCTGGACCTGGTGATTTTCCATTCTGCATGCCCTTAATTGCAAAATCAATTTCTGGAATTGTGATTGCCTCGTCTAAATCAACAGCAAGTTCTCAATCTACCTTTGGGATGTCTAGTGTTTGAAAAAAATCCTCTAAAGCTAATTGATTAGAAATCGAGTCAGGTACAAAGTGACTGATAAAAATCATGGAAGCATGAATTAATTTCAGCATCCTCTGAGTGCTTTATGTCGTTAGCATCTTTAATTTCGGATATAGTCCAGTCAGATCTTTTATGACATAATTGGTGGGCCAAAAGTTTTTTTCTCCATGCTCATAGAAGTCACATCATACTTTTGACATTAAATATTCTATTTGTTGAGACGTTAAAAGATTATACTTGTTTGCAGCAATAGACGCTGCTTTGGCAGTGTTAACGAAGGTTGCTGACTGTGCAATAAATCTATATTCAGTATTTAATCTGTCAGCTGGTTCTGACGCTTAAGTCAAATTTTTCTTTGGTGTGCGCAAAAGGAGATAATTTGTCCTCTTATGAAAGCCTTTAGAGGCTCCCACACAGTAGATGATGACATATCCGGGGTCTGATTGATTTCCTGGAAACATTCTATCTGAGTTGAAATAAATTTCACAAAGATTTCATTCGAAAGAAGAGTAGGGTTGAGACTCCAGGGGCGATATCTAGGTTGGGTGGACAAAATATGTAATGACATGGTTAGTGGGCTATGATCAGATATAACTATGGCTTCATAGTTGCAGTCTACTACCGAAGAGAGCAGTCTTTTATCTATAAAGAACTAATCAATACGTGAGTAAGAATTGTGTACTGGGGAAAAGAAAGAGTAACTACATGAGTTTGGATTTTGAAACCACCATACATCAACTATTCCATGTGTTTTGAGGAAATGTTGAATACAAAGAGCAGATTTAGAGATGCAAGTCTTTTTAGCAGAGCTGCTATCCAGGGTAGGTGAAAGAGCACAATTGATATCTCCTCCGAGAATAAGATGATGTGTAGTCAAATTTGGTAGCATTAGAAAAAAGAACATATAATCTTCCCAGTTTGGCCCATAGATATTGGCAAGAGTAACTGGAATTCCACACAGTTGTCCAGTTAATATAAAAAAGTGTCCAGCAGGGTCAGATTCCACATTTGTTGTAGTAAGTGGCACTTTCTTGCTAATCACTATGGCACACTCTCTAGTTTTTGAATTAAAGTTGGAATGATATGACTGGCCTATTCACTGTGATCTTAACCTGCAATGATCCGAGACGCATAAGTGGGTCTCCTGGAGGAATGCTATATCAGTTTTCAAATATATCAAGTGGGCAAACACCTCACTGGGTCGTTATGGGACATAACATTCCAGCTAGTCATTTTAAGGGAATGATCTGCTATATGGGATAATACATTGACTTTTGTCACATGCACCAGATCACGTGACGTCAATAGTAACTCGCGTCTAAGGTATATAAACAGAAAGTGAGAGTTCCTCTGCACACAGACATTGTCCTCCTTCAACTCCTCGGTGCCGTGAGTACTCTGGTTCACTAGGACCTTCTTTGTTACCCTTCTGTGTGCGTGTGAGAACACAGGGTACATTGGTGGGAATCTCTACTCCTCTTGTGGAGCGTTCACAGACTAACTGCATGATTAACCGGCTCTCATCCTGCCTTCCAACTGTTTCCCGCCTCACCATCCAGATAAGTCTCCAACTGAGCCACCAACAGATCGTGGCCACTGCGCCTTCGTTGATTAGGGCTGGTAATTTCATCGATCAGGCTTATGCTACCCAGTTGAGGATTGAAACTGAGGTGTTATCTCGACCTGTTAACATCACTGCCATTGACGGTCGTTCCCTAGCCACTAGCCCCATCACTCAACACACTCGACCTCTCACCATCTCCATTGAAGACCACACCGAGACCCTCTCATTTCTCATCACCCATCTCACTTCACCACCCATCATCCTGGGGCACCCGTGGCTGGTCAAACATGACCCTCTCATTTCCTGGACGCGGCACAAGATTCTACAATGGGGACCAAACTGTCTCCAGATGAGGGTCGAGATGTGCTCAGGGGAGTCGGAGGCCCCCGACATCGACCTAGAGTCCATTCCCATCCCGTATCGCGATCTGGCGGGCGTCTTCAGCAAGAAAAGAGCCATTCAGCTTCCTCCTCATTGCCCGTATGACTTGGCCATTGACCTCCAGCCAGACACGGTACCACCCCGTGGCCATCTATATTCCCTCACAGCAGAGGAACAAAAGGCTGTGGATGAGTACATTGTGGAGGATCTTCGACAAGGTACCATCAGACCCTCCAGTTCCCCTGTGGCCACAGGGTTCTTCTTTGTTAAGAAGAAAGACAGGGGACTCCATCCCTGCACCGACTATCGGGGGCTCAACAACGTGACCATCAAGAACTGTCATCCACTTCCCCTTAACACCGCCGCCCTGGACCCCCTCTCTGGTGCCAACATCTTTACTAAACTGGACCTATGAAGTGCTTACAATCTGGTCCGCATCATAGAGGTTGATAAGTGGATGACGGCATTCATAACCCCCACCGGCCACTACGAAACCTTGGTTATGCCGTTTGGTCTCTGTAACAGTCTGGCTGTTCCAACAATTCATTAATGATGTCCTACGTGACTTCCTGGGAAAATGGTATTTTGCCTACCTTATCGACATACTGATATACTCCGGAACTGCTGAAGAACATATCCAACGTCAGAGCTGTCCTGAAGAGGCTGCTGGCCCACCAGTTGTTCTGTAATTTGGAGAAATGTGCCTTTCACCAGCACACCACCACCACATTCCTTGGCTTTGTCATCTCCTCACAGGCTGTGGCCATGGATCCCCAGAAGCTGGAGGCTGTGCGTTCTTGGCCCATACCCACGACGCTCAAACAGCTACAACGTTTTCTGGGGTTCGCCAATTTCTACTGGCAATTTATCCGGGGCTTCAGTTCAACTGCAGCGCCTCTGACGGCCCTCACTAAACCACAGTCTGGGCCATCCAGGCCCTCAAGACACTCTGCCTCCAATTCACCAGTGCTCCCATTCTCTTGCATCCAGACCCCTCCAAGCCGTTCGTTGTTGAGGTGGACACCTCCGATGTGGGCATAGGAGCCGTCCTCTCACAGCGAGGTCCAGACCAGAAACTACCACCCTGTAGTTTTTTTCTCTAGAAAATTCAATCCCACACAACAGCGATACGGAGTAGGGGACGGTGAGTTGCTAGCCATCAAGTGGGCTCTAGAAGAATGGCATCACTGGCTCCAGGGCGGCAGTGATCTGTTCACGGTGTGGACCGATCACCAGAACCCCCTCACCATCCGGCTTGCCAAACAGCTCAACCCCAAGCAGGCACAGTGGTGGTGTTCTATGAACAGTTTAATTTCCACCTTTCCTACCAAGATGAGATGAGATGGCATTATGGCCTGTCCTGCTATCTCAACTCATCTTGGCTCCTCTCCGGTGGGCGTTGGAACAAAGAGTCCACCAGGGGCATGCGTTGGAACCTCCTCCGGACGACACACCAGCTGGATGCCTGTTTTGTCCCCACGGGCATCAGACAAAAAGCCCTCCAGTGGGCCCACTCCTCTGCTCTCGCTGGTCACCCTGGAACTGCACACACCCTGTCTCTCCTCCAAAGAGCCTTCTAGTGGCCCAGTATCATCCCGGACATGAAGGCCTTTGTCCAGGCTTGTGATGGTTTGTGCACGTTCCAAGACACCTACCACTGCCACTCCCGGCACTCTCCAACCTCTTCCGGTCCCTCATTGTCCTTGGTCCCACATTGCACTCGACTTCGTGACCAGAGCTCCCTGACTCTCAAGGGAAAGATACCATCCTCAACATTGTTGACAGGTTCTCCGAGGCTGTGCACCTGGACTCCCCACAGCTCTTACCGAACTCCCCACAGCTAAAACAACCGCGGAACTGGTTCTCGAGCACGTAGTCCGACTGCATGGGTTCCCCAAGGACATCATCTCGGACAAAGGGCCCCAGTTCATGGCCAAGTTCTGGGAGGCCTTCTGCCATCTGATCAACGCCACCACCAGCCTCTCATCTGGGTACCATCCCCAGACCAATGGTCAGACGGAGCGGGCCAACCAACGGCTGGAGCGCTTTCTTCTGTGTTTTGTGGCGGATCGGCAGCGCTCCTGGGCACGCTACCTCGTCTGGGCTGAACTCTCACACAACCTCCTCACTTCCTCTGCCACTGGCCTTAGCCCTTTCGAGGTATGCTATGGTTTCCAACCTCCGATGTTTGAACATCAAGAGCCGGAGGCTGACGTACCATCTGCCCAACAGTTGGTCCGCAGGTGCCGGCAGGTCTGGCAACGGGCTAGAGAGTCCATCCAACGTGCCAATGCCCACTACACCCTTCAACATCACCGCTGGCACCCTCCAGGGCGATTGTTCCACGTTGGTGACAGGGTCTACCTCTCCACCTGCCACCAATTCCCAGAAACTGTCACCCTGCTTCATTGGCCCCTACAAGATTATCAAGCGGATTAAGCCTGTCACCTTCCGACTCCAGCTGCCTGCCTCCCTCAGGATTCACCCAGTCTTCCATATGTCTCAGTTTAAACCAGTTTTCTTCTCTCCTCTGTCTCCCCATGCATGCTCCTCCTCCGCCTCGGATCATTGACGGTGGTCCTGCTTATACCGTCCGGCAGATCCGGGACTCGTGATGCCGCGGCCATGGCACCCAGTACCTCGTCGACTGGAAAGGCTGCGATCCGGAGGACCGATCCTGGGTTCCCGGTCGCTTCATCTTGGACAGTCTCTTAGGATAGATGTACCTGGTAGTAGCACGAGTAACAATAGTAAAATAAAACATGGAACCAAAAGAAACCCATCTGGCTTTAACACAAACGCAATCACCAACTGGAACATGGGGAGTCCAAAACCCCTCACAAGTAAATCCACACATTGAGTGCTTAAATGGGTGGCTTCCGAGTTAGAATAAACTAAGCTATGTCTGCTCAACTCATTTAAACAGTAATAACATCTAAGACAGTACTCATTAAACCAAAGTACATTTTCAGTTACGGTTCGCCGTTAAGTCAGAGCGGAGCCTGGTCACAAGTTCGGCGCAGGATGTCAACACAGTACTGGTAATAATGCAGTTTTGCCAAAATATGGTGTTTTTAGCATCTCTTTCAGAGGGTCCAGTCTCTCTTCTGATGAAAATGCTATACTGACCGCCTCAAACAATTACTCTTCAGAACATTTCATTAGCGCAATTGAAAAAGTCTTGCAGAGCAATCAGCTGATCATGGCCGATGACACTATAGAGCTTACAGTTTCTATAACACGGAGTCGGAATGGTGGTGCACATAAAAAACTGTCTAACGTCACATAATCAAGTCATCGGGAAGAACAAAATGAATTCTGCCCCGTTAATGTTTCCAACAAACTATGCTTCACAATCTGTCTTGAGCATTACCTTAACCCACAGAATAGTTTTAGCATGTTAGAGACCAAAGCCGGTTTCGGCATAGAACATGAGACATGATTTAAGGATGTTTTAAAGTTTGAGCACTTGTTAGATGTTAAAATTGTAGTCTTCCACAGATCAGATGCAGGTATGTTGCAGAAATATCAGACAGGAAAACCCCCACAAACGGCATTCTTATACATTTACAATGGTCATTAGTATGGTATAGTGAATCTCAAAGCTTTCTTAGGTGTGACGTATGTTTGTCAGTTTTGTTACGAGGGGTATACCAATCACAGAGATCATGCTTGTAAATATAGGTGCGATGTGTGTAATCATGCCGATTGTTGTAAGAGACAAGGGAAAGCTAGATATTATGACGATTGTGGGAGATATTGAAAATCAGACTGTAAGAAATCCAAAACCCCACAAATGCATGGTTGGTTGTTGTGTGCACTGTAGTGAAGAACTGTCACCTGACACGAAACACGACTGCTACATTCAGCCTAAAAAAATTTAAAAAATAAACGATAGTATATATATATTTTTTACTTTGAGACACGGCTTGAATATGGCAAACACAGTGCCAACTTTGTTTGTGCAATAACCTTTGATGGGGAAGAGTTTACAACAGAAGGGAGTGTAGACAGACTTTTCAACAAGTTTAGATGTGACAGATATACAGGTTGGCACACAATGCTGCAGGATTTGACAATTATGTACTGTTGGACCATTTTACCAAAATGGGGGTTACACCTAAAATCAATAAAATGGGGTGTAGGTTGATTTTCATGTATGACAAGAGATTTAAACAACGGTACATACAGTTATACCTTTATATCAATGCGTTTAGCCAAAACAACGGAGGCACTAAATCTTTCGACTTCTGAGAAGGGGCATTTTTCCACACAAATTTAACATATGTTAAAACGACAATTTCCGCGGTCCCTACCCTGACAAATTTTATATCGGTAATGAAACCATGTCTGATAAGGACTGAGCAGCGTTTGATGAGTGGTACGCAGTGGCTGCCAACGGTCTTTGAGCGGCGCTACAAAACATCTGGCCTCACTGTTCACAAACAAGCCTACCGGGAGCACCAACAAAAATATTCAAAGTCTCTTAAAGAGGCAAGGTCACAGTTTTACTCCAATGCCATCAGAAATAGCCAGAGGAATTCCAAGTAGCTCTTTTCCACTGTCAACCATCTTTTCAAACCACAATTCCTCGCTCCACTTACTGGCACTACAGCAGAGCAGTAGTACTTCCAAGATTGCACACATTTGCGCTGACCTGTCCGCCCCCCCCACCACAAACTGTTCCCCCTACGTGTCCCATCTCCCAACCCCTAAAGTGCTTTCCTCTGGTTTCATCAGAAGAGGTGCAGAACATCATCAGGAAGATGAAACCTTCCACCTGTGCCTTAGACCCTCTCCCAACCTCCCTGGTACAAACCCATATCACTATCTTAAGTCCCCTGATCACACCAAACTGGTCACGTCCCTCCCATCTTGAAGAAAGCCATTATAAGACCACTTCTCAAAAAATACAACCTTGACACAGAAGTCCTTTCTAATTATAGGCCCATCTCAAATCTTCCCTTCATATCCAAAGTGCTTGAGAAAGCAGCTGCCACCCACCTTCAGAACCACCTAAATCTTAACAATCTCTATGAAAAATTCCAGTCTGCTTTCTGGTTCGCTCACAGCACAGAAAATGCACTCGTAAGAGTCACAAACGACCTCCTGATGTCATCCAATGCTGGCTCTCCCTCCCTCCTCATCCTCCTGAACCTATCTGCTGCATTTGACACAGTTGATCACGACATTTTACTAATCCGGTCCCACTTCACCATTGGACTCACTGACACTGCCCTTAGTTGGTTCCAATCATACCTCACAAACAGGACACAATGCGTTTCCATGGGTCACTCCACCTCAAATGCACACACAGTTCCCAAGGGGTAAGTCCTTGGCACCATCCTCTTCATCCTCTACCCCTCGGTCAAGTCATCAGCTGCCGTGTATTTTCATTCCACTGCTACGCTAATGACACACAGCTCTATGTTAATGCCACAGCTGCAACCCATCCTCAACATCACCGTCATCTCAGTCACAACTGACCATCTGTCTGGAGGAGATAAGGGTATGGATGGAGCACAATTTCCAAAATCGAAGCCATCCTGGTCGGCACTTGTCACCAGACCAAATCATCACCCATAACCAGCATCACCTTTTCTGGCTTCAATATCTCTCTTTCACACTTGGTGTAAAAATGGACCCCCAACTCACCTTTGAATCTCATATCAATCACCTCGGCAAGATTTCCTTCTACCACCTCCGGAACATTTCCAAACTCCGCCCCATTCTCTCCCTATCAGATGCCGAAAAGCCGGTCCATGCCTTTATCTCCTCCAGACTGGACTACTGTAACGCATTTCTCTTCAGGATCCCTAGCAAGAGCCTGCAGAAGCTCCAATACATCCAAAACACTGCAGCTAGGATCCTGATGAGAGTGTGCAAACATGAGCACATCACTTCAACGAGCCCTGGGGAAAAAAAAAGGGTGTGTGCCTTTAAATGCGCTGCCAAGTTCAGAGCTGGCTGTCATGGAGCATTTTGCCCCGTAGCTCCCCAAGACATATCGAACGTGACCAGTCCCAAAGCTCTCCTCCGCAGAGAACCAGAGCGACAGTCCCGTGAGCTCAAACTTTCCAAGCGGCATTGCTCCGTGGGGCAAGCACACTGGCACTTCAAACTCTACAGGCTGATAAGTCCTCTTGCTACTTATCATGCCTCATCACTATCAACTCATAACACAGACTACAAATAATTACAAATACTGTATGTTCTAACAAGCGCTAGTGTTCATATCAGTCAGCAATCGTAAAAATACGTTACCTTGTAGAGGCTTGAGCCCGCTTGGAGAAGTACAGTTCACGTGAGGATGCTTTCAGGTGCTGCAGCATGTACAGTTCACGTGAGGATGCTTTCAGGTTCAGGTGCTGCAGCATTGACGATGTACTATTGTGGTAGGCCAGGTTCGTTTTACAGTGTATACACTGCACTACGTTGTCTGCCTTACGCAGTGTAAAATGTTCCCACACTTTAGACATTTTCTGCCTTTTATGCACACCGGGATCTTCATTTTCTGCCATTTCCATAGAGAGCAAAATAAATGCACCGTCTTAAATCTAGGAAAAATGCGCGTCAGTTACAACAGTCCGTGTGAAACAATGAAACCATAGCTGCGCAGTAGTCTAAAAAGTTGGAGTGATAGCAGAGACATTTTAAATAGATGAACTTTGGTGACATAAATTAAACGAAGCCTTGCGGCAAATTATTTTGTAATCAAATTATTCGAGATACTTGAATAATCGTTTCAGCCCTAGTTGTGTCAGAGACTGAGAAGCAAACATACATAGAGCAGTATTTTGAGAAGGAGAGTGTTAGATTGAACCCCAAATATGCATGAATCAGGCAAAGCGTGGTATGAATAAACTTCTCCTTAGTTCCCTATGGGGATGTTTTTCCATGCGTGAGAACCTACCTATGACAGAGATGTTGAAAGATCTTGACCAGTTTACAAGGTACATATTCGGTGATAAATATGACGTTACACACTTTTCATTTGTCTTAGAGGATGTGGCGCTGGTTCAGTAGTGTTTTGCTGACAGGGGTAGCGGTCAGACGCGTGACATAAATGTGTTTCTTGGGGCGTTCATAACAGCTCATGCGTGGTCAGAGCTGTATGATGTTATGACTGGGAACCACCCCTCGGACCGTATCTAGGCAATCTTACCGATGAAATAGGTAATGGTGACTATATCGTCGACTTTTGCTCAGGCGGTCCAAAGACGTACGGCTATCGAAGGGCTGGGGATAAAACTTGTATGAAAGCAAAGGGGATTACTCTGAATGCTGAAAACTCAAAAATGATCAGGTTAGACACACTGATTGACCTTGTTGACCATCACGTAGTAAACAGAAACAGCAAGCGATACATCCACGCTTGTACTGATAACATTGTGCATGAAAAAAAACCCTCACTCTAAAAACCAAATCACTCGTTAAACATTTCAGAGTGGTGTACAACAAGCGTGTGCTACTCGCTGATTTCTCAACATTGTCTTATGGGTACTGAGCGGTTGTTTTAATGCACAAAACAAAAATATAAGATTGAGAGATGCTACAGTTTTCAATTTTAGATTCCAACGCCCATTCTCGTGTGTAATAAGTGGACCTTCAAACTCTGGAAAAACATTTTTTGTAAAGATGATGATTGCAAATGCCAACAAATTGAAATATTGCATACATATACGACTGTTAGCAACCTCTTTATGACGATTTGTTGAAGCTAAGGGAAATTAGATTTATAGAAGGAATACCCGGCTCTCTAGATGATGACGAACTCCTACCCATAACCAAAAACAGTGTTAATTATCGATGATGTCATGAAGGATGTGTTATGGAAAAATACAATCTGACCCTTTCTGTATCATATTGTTAACCCTGAAGGGAGGTCCAGACCAGATGAAGTCATTAAGTCATATAGAAAGTGCTGTTGTTTACACCTTACATATGGGTTAGAGAATGTGCAACCATCTGCATCGGATTTTACCATCTGCATCGGATGAGCTAATCCTGACGCTGTGTGAAATAGCATTCAACGTGCTTCACAGGATTATACCATCAATATAAAAAATTGGAAAAGAAAACGTATAAAGCTTATCGCTGATAAAAAGACTGGCATTCGTAAAAAGAGACGGGTGATTTATGAAAAGGGTGGTTTTCCTTTTGCCTCTCTTAAGCATTGCAGTGCCTTTTTTAAGCAGTCTAATCGCATCAAAACAGAGTTAGAATAGATGGAGTATGCAGAGAAAATGTTTTTATTCCCCCAATGCTCAGATAGATTAAAGAACGAAGACACACCCATACCTCTAAGACAAACTGTTGAAAATGTGTTGGATGCATCTATGTCAAATATTCTGAGTAGAACCGATTTGAACCAGCATGACAAAGTCAAACTGTATACGTCGTTATTACAGAGATATTTGTCTTTGGTAAAGCAGGGTGTGCATGAGACTAACACATGCCACAAACGTCAAGGAGTAAAAAGAATGCTCGATAGCTATTATAAAAGATGATTAAATCATCGGATGTAGCGTTTTGGAGTGACACGGGCAAATTTATTTTTAACAGTGTGACCATACCCGGTACACACACATTTGAATTTGTAAAAAGTGTCACAGGGCCACAGACTGTGAAACACCGTGGGAGACCCCAAGGGTGGTGTGAATTTCTGAGTGCCGTAGCTAAGCTAAACATACCCCGTTCTACAGTTCCAAACAGACTTGTTAAAGAGGAAATTAAATCTTTTAAAAAGACGGCTGCACACAGTTATAAAACACAGTTCTGTGGTTTGGATCCTTGACAGGTGCAGAAGAGTATACATTTACATATAT
>JBBJLS010024575.1:0-35272 GCA_037577275.1 Bryconaethiops microstoma
CACACACACACACACACACACACACACACACACACACACACACACACACACAGACACACTCACACACACACACACACACACACACACACACACACACAATGGATTCCTGGCAAACTGGCATTCTCAGTAAAATTCCACTAAGTTGTAAATTTAAAGAGGAAAAAAACAGGATTTTGGATGTGGCCGGGCTTGGAGAGCAGAGAGGAGAGCTGCCAAAAGTGTGGAAGAGTCCTACTGGTCCAGAGACAGCATGGCAAGGACTACAAGGAGGGCAAAGATGCCAGGGGAAGAGGGAAGAGTGTATTCATCACAAAGCAAAGTCAGCCCACACTGACGTTAATGACAGCGGACACAGGCAGCAAATGTCAAGCCCAAGGACATCCAGTGTTTGTCTGAGTACAAGTTGATTCTGCTTAACCGTTTAGTAGCCAAAGGATTACAAAAATGATTAAATCATGGAGAGATTTTTTTAAAGGTTCACATGCTGTGAAAAAGTACATTTTTCTTGCTCTTTTTTAATGAAAGATTAAATCTCTCGCAACTCCTCTGCCATAGAGACAGGACCCAGGCAGAATTAGTGAAATTGTAATTGTAAAATTCTTAAGCATTTCAGTGTATTAAAAAAGTAGCTCTACCTTCTAATAAATTCTAATAAAAACCTTATAGATAAATACGTTTTGAATAAATAAGTTAAGGATCTTCAAAATCCAGCCAACATTTTTATTTAGACTGTTTGAAATTAATAATTTTTTTTTAAATATAGATGTACACAAACATCATATCAATCTCAGGACTACCGTTCTACAGTTCAACAACAACAACAACAACAACAATAATAATAATAATAATAATAATAATAATAATAATAATAACAATAATAATAATAATAATAATAACAGTTTAGTAGAGCAGATGAGCAGTGACAAAGAAAATGCAAAAAGAAAGTCATATTAGATATATTAGAAAGTCAAAAGGATGAGTTCCCAGGTATCATTGAATTCTTTGCTCTGTTTATTGTTTTTAGCTGTGATTCATTCCATGGAGAGACAGTCTATTAACAGATGAAGCCATGGTGACATTGAAAGTTTACCTCTGTGTTTCCAGTTAAGAAGTATTGTTTTTTGGCTATAATCAAGATAATAAGTATGAGTTTGTGATATTTGTGAATATGACTGGTGGGTGAGAGATTTCCTAGAAAGTCAAGAAATGGGGACAGTGGAATGCTGTGTCCCAGAGATGTGGAAAGTTCAGCCAGAAGGAGTGATAGTAGCAGTCTGTTGAAGGTGCATTGTAGACAGATGTGTGCACTGGTAAAGTCCATGAGGTGTGAAACCTTATACTGGATTAGCTGTAGTCAGGAATTGTTTGTCATAGAGGCGATATTGCTACATATTTGTTTCCAGAAACTGAGGTTAGTCCTGATTGCGTTTTGCCCAGTGATTTTTTTTCTTTTGGTGAATTTCATGAGTTTTATAAATTTGGATAAATGTGGCTGCAAATTATTGTTGGAAAGTTTTTATTTTTCAGTGCAGTTAGTCATATCATATTCCTTTAATGTCAACGTGGTATTACTGATTAAAGAATTCAGGTTTTTGAATCTTCCACCAGGCTTCCAGAGTTGTGGAAATGGCGATGGCTTTATGATAATAGTGTGTTTTGTGTTCTTGAGTGGGAAAAGAATGGAGAGCTCTTCACATACTTCATTTTCGAGCCAGGGATCTTGTGGCATGTCTTAATATGTTTATTATGTACCGTAACTCATGAGCTAAGAAGTAAGGAAAAATATTTGGGGCATTTTACCCAACTAAACAGCTTACTTTCCTGAAGTATTCAGAGTTTAATTACTGGTATTTATTTTTCCAGTAAAATTTGGTGGTTATTACATTTAGAGTGGAAAACCAATTAGATGTTGGAAAGACAAGAGTCATTAAATAAGGCCAGCAAACGAGAGCAGTAAGTTATTCCAATTGCTTAAAAGATTTCCAGTGGTTTTAAGAGTATCCTTGTGGGTCAGTTCAAAAAGTATGAAAGGTTGGAGGAAATATCATTGCTGATCCCTAGATTTTAAGTGAGAGATTGGGGTCAATCCATTACACTGGTCCTGGTGAACTGGAAGAATTATGGATTTTGATCCGTTGATTGAATATTGTGAGATGGATAAAGTCTTAATCAGCATGAAAATGGAAAGTAAGATATAGCGATAGCCCATGCACGGGATGTGTTCAAAGTGCTTTGGGCGTCTTGGGGAATGGCAGCTGAGACAAAAATGGTGGGAGAGGGAACAGTTTTGCCTAGTATTGATATGAATCTTACTAATAAAAAGCAAATGGAAATATTTCACTGGAAGTGGAAAAAGTGATCACAAGTATGGAGTGTGCATGTGTGTGTGCTTTTAAATGGCTTCACAGCACTATTTAAACACCTTTCTCCTAAGAGAGACCAATGTACTGCCCTTCCTCAAGTACTGCTCTATTCAAATACCTAGCTCACCTGTTTCAAACAGATGCAATCTGGGATTTAAGCCTATCACTGAAAGGGACACCGAGCACATGACAAGAGTAGTACTTTAAATTGGGAGCGATACAGGCAGCTAGAAAGGGAGTTTGTCAGAACGGATGAAACCAGTTTGCGAGGATGAGTAATGATCCTTCCACGGAGTCCGGCAACGGCAACTCTGGGGGCTGCAATGGCTCTTCAAAGCGCTGACCTGTTCGTGTGGAATGCCAGGCGGCCTGGTCCAGGCTGTTTGAAGTGCTCGGGAAAGCTGGGCCTTTAAAAATAACCAGTGCTGGCCAGTGGACAGGCCATACCTGCTGTTTCTCACACACCCGGCAGCAGTGGTACCATAGACAGCCCAGCTCAACATTCCACACTCGCTTTCATATACTCCCCACTGGACACTGGGAGGATTTTCAGTTCATTTTGGCATAAACAGTAGACATAAACATGGATAGGTGCATATTTCAAAATTCAGAGATAGCATGAGATGTTGCTTCCCGAAGTAAATAATCAGAGACATGCTTTGCCCTCTCATGTTCCATAGCTTTATTTTATTTGCTACTTTTTAAAGCATTTCTTGATCCTGTATTAATTTGTTATTTTGTCACTTGTCAGTTCTTCCTCTGTCTCTGGTTGACTTCCACATAGCTAATGTTGTGTCTGATTATTTTTTTCAGATTTTTCAGGTGCAACAGTATGTTAGCACAATCATGCTCTTAGAAACAACATGGCGAAAAACATTTGCTGTTTTAGATTAAACGTACATTTAATACATGTACATTACGTATGTTTTATCTGAAGCTTCTAATGGACTTATACATCTGTTTTACTCTGTAGACCTTGTGGAAGTCCTAATACGGCACTGACTGTGAATATGAATTGTAGTCTTAGCAGGTTTTCAGTCATTTTACAGGATTCCACTATTGCTTATCTTGTTATCCTTATTCCAATTATTTTGTAGGTTAAGCTAATGTGTGAAGCCTTCAGCCTTCATATAACAATAACCAGTGAAAGAGCTTGCTTTAGTTAGATTCTATGCATTCCAATACATCCTGATTAGACAGTTTTACACTGGACATTTAATAATGATATTAAGAGAGTATTATGTAAAGTGACCATTGTGTCATACATGAACACAACACAGCACAAAGTTGTTCCTCTGCATTTAACCCATTCACCAAGTGAAGCAGCAGGCAGCCAGGAACACAGCACCCAGGGAGCAGAGTGTGGGGACAGTATCTCGCTCAAGGGTACCTCAGAGGGGCTTAGTAGTCTTGGGAATTGAACCCACCACTTCGTGATCAAAGGGCAAATGCCCTAACCACCAGGCTACAAAGGATAAGTAGGAGAGGAACCAGGATGCTTGGATGAGGTAGTTTTTTTATAAGCCACAAAACAATGAACACAAAAAGTCCCTGAAAACAATTTAATTGGACTAATAAGGAACCGAAAATGTCAAATGAACAAGACATGAGGCTAACAACTCTGCAACACTCAGTAAACAACTACGGGACCAGGACTACTAAGGATCAAATAATGCTCAGCAAAGGGCCAGACACAGACAAATGGTACAGAGGAACACAAACAAGGAACTGCTGAAAACAATCAGAGGGTGTGGTTACAGAAAAGACAGGTGATGAGCACGATACCAGGCGGAGCAAAGACAGAACAGGGAAACCAGAGGAAAAACATAAGCATGTGGTTGGAGATTTGAGGGAGACTGAAAAACAAGGGAGAACAGACACAGATAGGGGCAAAGCATGGATGGATGTTACACAATACTTGTGGAAAGCATATTGATTCTATTAAACAGAAATGAGCAGACAAATTGCATGTATTCTTTTAAATTCCCAGAAGTTCTAAGTCTTTCTCTGAGGGTCTAAAAGGCCCTGAGGTCCCCCCTCTTGTTGAGCACACAACTGAGCAGCCAACTGCCCTGTGCCATTGTTCTTTTTTATTTGAATTACAAAGCCATAGACGTCCGTGTGGTGGAGATGGACCTCCACACCAACAAACTACATCTGGCAGTTTTTACTTATATAAGATTCATATATGTTTAAGGTACTAATTCTATTGTGCCATGCTGTATATCCATCTGTATATTCTAGATGCTAAATGCAAGGCCCTGTGGATTCTTGTTATTGTACAGACACACTGTTCACACTCTTCTTGTAGTGAGCATATAACATATAACCATCCTACAAAGGTTATCCCTTTTTGTTACTGAAACAGTAAAATAAATAAGAAAAATAAGATAAGAAAGAACTTTATTTATCCTGAGGGAAATTCTTTTGTCATAAACATACTCATTGTAACAAGAAGAATAAAGAGTACCAAAGCATTAGCAAAATCAGTACTACATGATTTTGCTAATGCTTTGGAACTTTTTGACTGGCAGCTTGCTGACACATGGTCAGAGGAATGAAGAGTGAGGTGGGCGGGGCTAGAATGTGCACATTCAGCAGAAGAGGTGCGAAGCCCACAGTTAGGCAAACAGTAGTTGTGTATCCAGGTAACGTCAACAGTGGCCCCTCTCTCATCTCTGAGGCATGGGCCCTGTTACGGGAAGGGGCATCCATGCTGTAGGTAACGTCGCCATGGACACTGTCTTCGTCGACATACTCTCGTCAACAAATCACGCATCACCTGTAATGTAACGCACATGCGCCTACAGCTTCCAAACGTACACATGCACGTACAGAGGAGGGCGAGCACTCAAACTGGACGGTGAGTTCAAAAAGGAGAAAGAGATTTTCCACACTTTGTCATGAAAATCTGCAACATGGCTCGAGGTAAACACTTCGAGCCAAACGCTTCTTCCCTCCATCTCGTTCACACACGTAAACAAAGAGAAGATTAATGGGCTTCAAAGCGGAGTTGGCTGTCACTGACCCAGTAGAGGCTTGCTATGAAGTCTGTCCATCATTGGGTTTCTGGGAAGGGACTGACTTTGAGTGTGAGTGAGTGTGAGTGGAGTTGCTGGAAGTGATGAGTGCATACATCTCTGTTACTCCCATCACCTCTCCTTCTGGATGCATCTGAACGAGTTTATTGGTGCCTCCATGTATGTATGTTCACCGCACATTGTGTGCACATACTAACAGCAGATGCGAACACATGCGCGCAAGCAAATTTGCTCAGTGTGTATTTATGTATTTAATGTGTATGTGTAAAAAGGTTGACGTGGCCACACGGGCGCCCGCTTGCAACCCAGGCCTAATTAACATGCTGAGGGCATTTCTCTGATTATCATGTCCATGCTAAAATCTCCCAGGAGACTTTCCCATGCTTTCTCCCAAACACAGCCTAGCCCTGCATGCCAGAATATTATCCACCTTGAGGAGGCCTCCCACCTTTTAAATGCTGCCTGGATGGTGGCTCATATCAGGTTAATGGCTCCTCTAGTTCTGTATTTATGTCTACTCAGGTCTAAAAGTTCAAAATGTGGCCTCTGTTTGAAAAAAAAAACGCACCTATGCCGGGCCAGTACCTATGTAAGTCAGGCCAGAGCAGCATGTTCTTGATGGAACTGTTGGCTGGTTTTTGTTTCCATATGTGCCGATGCAACACTGGCACTAAGACAAAATAGGTTCAAGTCAATCCATTTCAATGACCTTTGGCCCAAAAGGCTGATAAAGAATTGAGATGTTCTGCAGGCTTTAGGCCTTAAAGAGGCACGCTAGCCAAAATGAAATACATAACTATAACCAATCATGTCTATTGTAAACAAGTAACCTGCACTCTATAGCAGCACTGCAGCAGTTTTTACAATGAGATTTTCCAGCTTAAAAACTAGGGAAAAGCCTAATGATGTTTCTTGTTTGGAAAATATTTGTTTGTTTGTTTGTTTATTCTTAGCTGGTGAATGCAGAATAAATTATACATTCTGTCAAAACAATGTGGCTGAGGTACATAGCACTGAGCTACAGAATACTGCATAACATAACCAATAACATAGTAAACCCAAATCATAGGCTGAAATTTATTTTTTGAGCACGGATATCTCAAACATTTTGCACATTTTTCTTATCATTAAGTATATGCATATAAAGTCTGTTACCCAAAGATTCCTAGTATTAATTCTGGTCAATCTAGCTGTACCACCAAGACAAGAAACCATGGAATCTATCAGTCTTGACACTTTAACCTTTCTACCAGGTTCGGTGACGTCAGTGGGTCAAGGAGCAACATTTTAAGCTGCAAGTCATGACATCATAGGTGACATGTAGTTGCAGTTTTGTTTTATAGGGGAAAGCTCCACGCTGTCCCACATCAAAGGGTTTACCAGAGGTTCCCAGAGCATTCAGAGCACCTCTGACTCAACTGCTAGGATCACCTAAAGCCCTGACACCATGGTTACTGCTCTTTCTCCCAAGTTACAACGGGTCAGCGGTCAGCGTACGCCTGACATAATCTGAACTGCAACAGTCAACATTTGGCAGTGTCCATGGTGACGATGGCTCCGCCTATTTTCTCTGGCTTGCAACTCTCGAGATCACAGGCAACGTGGTGAAGAGGTTCGGAAATTCAAGTCGAAAAGATTTGTGCTTTCCTCTCCTTTACAGAACTGACTTTGCGCTAGCAATGCTTGGCTCCGGTTCCACTAAAGTCATCCAAAAGTCTGAGCTGTTGCTTCAATGAAAACTCACAGCAGAGCAATTCTTCATTTCTCTAATGCATGAATTTATGGCTAAAGTAATTGTGAGCTTTCATCTTCATTCATCTTCAGAAGGCTATTTGTTTTTGAAGATCTCAAACGCTCGACTGAGGAAACACCAATCCAGTTTGATTTATATTCAGCCTGGTATTTCAAAAAAGTCTTGCACTAATGTTAAACCAATACTCCTAAACCTTATACAGTGTTTCATGAACTGCCTGTTCACAGGGAAAGCCGTCCCTTTAGACACCCGTTTGAAAAGATCAAGGCAAAGCAAAGGGCAAAGGTGGAAATGGGTCAACTTGCACTGCTCAAGATGGACGGTCCGACCAACGTCTTGGTGGAAGTGACACATTCTTTTCGGAATTCCATTTGTTCTGCCCTCTCTCTTGAGAAGGGAAGTGTGAATGTCAGGGAGGGTGCCAGGAGGAGAAAAAAACCATAGGCTTTTGGCATGGCAACCACGCCTCAAAACACTGCGGTGCCCTGACCGTTGTATTTTTTGTATGCTTGCTTAAAAACACGTTTGATCAGTGTTACAGGGTCTCCCTTTGTGTTGTCTGGAAATACACTGTGTGTGGCAAAGGATCATCACTGTCAGTTGCCTTCAGAGGATTTTCTTTGTGAAGCCAAGGCCTTCTCTCAGCATTTCTGTAATATGCAGAGCTGCTACTATTAGCTGAGTCAGTCAACACCTTGTCAATGATCTTGAGCCGTTTGGAGAGATATTAAGCCGTTTGTCTTAAAGCTTTCACAAGTGGATTCTGGCTGCCTCCAACCATCCACCCAGAGTGTGTTCTTATAGTGTGCATGTAGCTGCAGATCTAGAATGTGATTCTTAAGCAGCATTCCCTGCAGAATAGTATAGGGAATCAGGCTCCATGCAAACAAGTGCAGACCATGGATCCTGTGGTATTAGCTATTTTTTGCACTAAGTGGGCCCACCATGACATCAGATGAAGGCGACTTTTATGCAAACCCAGGAAACCAACCATGGGTGCAGCAATGTTTGTTCACATTGTCATGAATCACTGCATTCTGGATATGATGACGGAAATGTTAAACTGAGATAATGCGGTAAGACGGTTGCCCTATGTCAATAGCACCTACCGAGGCAGCATTAACATGCTCACTGTGAGGCTAAGTTTGAGTTGACAGCTCTTGTGGCTTTGGCTGGCCTGCAGCAGGCTGTGTATCTGATGCATACCAGGCAGCATAAAATATCAACAGCACAAATTAGGCAAGGTTGTCTGATGCTTTTATATGAGTGAAAAGTGTGGTATCCTTCCTCTAAAATACTCCTACAGCATAAATGCAGCAAAGGCTGGTTTAACTTGCATCAGTTAACACACCTGTATGTTGCAAAGTCTTGAAAGTTTTGAATGCTTTCAAGCAAAGCAGAATACTCAGGGCCCTCTAGGCCATTCAGAGAAGGTTCAATGATTTCCGAGAAATAATAAAAATACACATTTGGAATTTTTTGTTTCTTTTCAGCATGGTGGTTCGTTGGGTAGCATTGTTGTCCCACAGCCAAAAGGTCCTGAGTTTGACTCCCAGCCAGGGCAGCCATGGGTCATTTCTGTTGTGGGGTTCGCATGTTCTCCCCGTTTGCATGGGGTTCTGCCAGTTCAGACACACAGACAAACACACTTATGACAATTTACCACCTCTAGTTCATCTAATATGCATGTCTTTGGACTACGGGAGTAAACTGGAGTCTCATTGGAAACTGGAGTCTTTATCAAAAGGCTGATAAAGAATTGAGATGTTCTGCATGTTTTAGGCCTTAAAGAGGCACGCTAGCCAAAATGAAATACATAACTATAACTAATCATGTCTATTGTAAACAAGTAACCTGCACTCTATAGCAGCACTGCAGCAGTTTTTACAATGAGATTTTCCAGCTTAAAAACTAGGGAAAAGCCTAATGATGTTTCTTGAAGAAAGGAGGAAAACTGCAGCTGCTTTGGGCTGAATTATTAGGGATGGACCGTTTGGAAAAGATTTGTTTGTTTGTTTGTTTGTTCTTAGCTGGTGAATGCAGAATAAAATAAATGCAGGCTAAATAAATTAGGTTGCTAGGCTAGCTATTAGGATTGATTGACACCCCTCTGATTCCTCATGGTTGTGTGAGGTATTTACAAAATGCGAGAGAACACTGATGAAAGAAACATGAACGTGACATAAAATGATACTGCCAGGGGAATGATACTTCCAGGACCTCCATTTTAGTCGAACTAGAGATGGTAAATTGCCATGATTGTGGTTGTCTGTGTGTCTGAGCTGTCCAGGGTATTTCTCTGCCTTTTGCCATATGACTGCTGGGAGAGGCTCCAGCACATCCTGCGACCCATGTAAAGGAGAAGTGACTCCGATCATGGATAGATGTTTGCATTTAAAACTCTATTGCGGAACCTGCAGTTTCCACAATTCTTCTTGAGAAAATACGTTTAAATTCTTAAAACTTCCTATTATTCAGTCTTTTTTTCTTTAGTTCTGTATCTTAGCAGCTAGACAAGTTCCCCCATTCGCTAGTCCATTGGCTAAGGGCTGGATAGAATCCTATGTCAGATTCACCACCAACATAGTATCATAAGGAGTGCTAGTGAAATCAACCAATCACATTTTGAAATAAAGTGAGGGAGACAAATTTCATGAGAGTCACCTTAGGCCTGGAAGTCCCAGACTGATTGTGAATAAATGTAGCAGCCTAAACATTACAGTCTTAAACAGCGAAGGAATCACTCTAGAAATGCTACATAAAAGGTAAAATACCTGTTAATGTATCTGTTGCATGCTTCAGCTAAAACATGGAATGTCCTTCACAAGCTTTAGTGTTTGATCTAGAATGGTCGAAAGAACGTTGCCTTTAGCATTAGTATAATCCCATAGGTAAAAGTAAAGGGAAATGTAAAGGGGCATTTGGTTGCTGCTTTTATCCAGAGTGGCTTCCAACCATTAGTTACAGGGACAAGGAGTGTTTTAGTACTATGAAATTAGTACTATGGATTAGTTTTTTCTCCATTTTTTTTTACCTTATTTTGAGATTTATAGGCCTAGCTCTAATAGTTTTGGATCACCTCTGCATTTTAGGGATAAACTGTTTGTTGTGGGAAGATACATAGTAAAGCTAAAACGGACCGTTGCATAAGTTTTCGAGACACTGTGTTTGAATCCCACCAGTGGGGCTCTAACTAAAGATCAGCCATGGCAAATTGCACCGGTGGGAACATACTCTCTATGAACAAGCCACAGCCGGTGGGAAATGTTTAAGGGGGTAAATGAGTGGAGCGCTAACAATAACATGACATTTTCAGTGACATTTCCATTGCAGTTAGAACCATGGCTGTTTTCTCGTTTTGCAACTCCTTTAGCAAATGCCATTACTTGCAGTAAAACCAAGCCCGCAGTTGCAGGATCACCGTGCCCCTATTGCACCTGCATTTTCAGATTCCACTTACTATTGTTTGACTGTACCTGTCAGTACACACTGTTATAATCGGCATTTCTCATGAGTGAGTGGTTGCAGAGGCTCGACATATATTTGTCCAAAGCATAAAAGATAAGCAGAAAGTATTTTGAAAGGGGATGATTGTGACTGTAAGGCAAAAGGGCTGTTTTAAAACAGCAGGATGGAAGCTGCTTCAAAAAAGCTTTCTGCACTAGTAGACATTACACCTGAACTCTCAGCCTTGATATTGTCAAAACACTGTTACCATTACGTAACTTGTAACAAGTCTTCCCATCACCCAGACAGAAGCTCGCTCTGCATATTCATTACAGTGAAGCAAAGCACTTCTCTCACTAACTGTTGGCTGCTTTGGGGAAGTATTGCTAAAATGCAAGAAGGTTTAGCTGTCCGGATCAAAGGTGTACGCTGCAGGGCACGATGTCGGCCATTTCAACCCTCCAGTGATGAAAGCCATCTTTGATTACCTCCCAGTGAATGTACCTAAGCATTCTTAACACGTTTTTAAGATTGTGATCATCACTTGCTCTTTGTGCTTTTAAGTACTGAAACTTCTCAAGATTGCAGTCATTTTATACATCCTGAGGCAGTCAAAACTACTAACTACTAATTTACATGAACCTATGAGTTCATAAGTGAGCTTGACAAAGCCTGACACAGACTCCTAATTTTAGAAAAACAAAAGTTTTCATCACTCCCTATTTATCGCCACAGCCACATTATGCAAAGTGATGCTTTTTTAGACGCCAAGCTGACTGTCAGCTGTGCCTAAGGTCAGTCTTTGTCAGTTCTTTTGTGTCAGTGAAAGAAAGCAAATGGGGAGAGAAACAAAAGCAAGAAAGGGGGCCACACAAGAAAACGGCACCCTCAAGAGGGCACACACGTATCTCTAGAACTGGTCATTACAACTGTTTTTCTTATCATATATCTTTGAAATTATTTTAATTTTCACATGAGATGAGAGATGACGGTGAGTTGAGGGAAGACAGACATAGTTGCCCGTAGTTCTTTATCAGCTTGCTGTGTCCCAAGCAAGAGGTTATGGTGATTTATTGGCAGGATTTCCAGAGCTGATGCATCCACAGTGGTATGTCAGAGGCACTGCGGTGAAATCTCCATTGGTGGCCGGAACTAAGACTTGGACATATAAAATACAATTACAACACATGCCAACCAAGAGGGTACCTTTGTCCTTGCATAGTACTGCTGCCTATTGCTGTACAAATAAATGGGAGGCAAAAGGCAAACGGTAAACTCAGCAGAACTGAAAATACGCCATAATTCCTTTACACAGATCCATGACCGTTTGCTTCCCTTGCAGGTGAACGAGCGCAGAGTAAAAAAGCAAAAGGGATAGAATGAAGCTGTAGGACAAAAGCAGAGAGATGAAAAAGCAGGAAGAACAGGGCCCGATAAAGATCGGAGCTATGAGAGAGCCATAGCTTGCGGAGCCAGGGTAGGGGGGAAGGAGGAGGAGGAGAGGGAGGGACGAGAGCAAGGGCTCGGTAGACAGGTAGAGGCCAGCTAAAAGCAGGGACATGAAAAGAAAGCAGAGAAGGGGACACATGCTCATAAGTCTTAGGCCTACCTGATCACAGGGTGCCCACCGCCAACAATGGCTCCAGTGTGTGGTGCGCGATGGAGAAGGTTGTTCTTGGTGGGTTTTTTTTTTTTATAGACTCTGGCATACCTGAGTCTAAGACAGATAAGATCAGAAGGGTCTCCTGCTCCTCCTCTCTCACCCCCTCTCCCCTCTCTTTTCCACCTATTTTTCTTCTCTCTATCACTTTTACCCTCCCTTTTCAAGGGCTTGCAGGAGATTAAAGGTAAGCGATGATAAAAAAAGCAGTTGGAAAGAGGAAAAAAAGACATGCAGGAAGCAAAAGCAAAGAAGAATACTATGGGGGAAAGGGAGAGTGAAAACAATGGTGCATCTGTTCATGGCCATATATGACAGTAGATGTTTGTGTATTGTGGAGTGGGCTTTTCAACAGAGGACTTTTTAACAGAGGTCATAATACCGAGCTTACCATAGTGGTGCAGTTAAAATGACTCGATTAGCAAATTACAAAGAAGGGAGCGCCCAACTGGAAAGTATGATAGAGTTACAGCTTGCAGTTACAGCTTATTATTGTTATTAGTCTGAACACTTAATATCCCAGTATTTACTACTGTAATGTGAACCATTTTGTATCTACTATGAATTAATATCTACTACAAATTATTCACTAACTACCGTGGATTCTTCTGTATCTTCAGTTAATTTGTATAGTAGTATATGCTATGAATTATTCACTATTGCTATGAATTATTGACAGGCTCTTGTGAATTACTCAGCATCTACTATGAAACCAATAAACTGTGTTGTTGAGGGAGAAACTGAAGCATGGGCCTAAATGCGGGCCCTTAACATTTAAGAGGGCCAAACAGAGAGCCTTTGTCTATTGTGCAAAAAAAACTTCTTCCATGATTCTCATAACGTAATACTTTGTG
Organism: Bryconaethiops microstoma; assembly: GCA_037577275.1. NCBI lineage: Eukaryota > Metazoa > Chordata > Actinopteri > Characiformes > Alestidae > Bryconaethiops > Bryconaethiops microstoma. The sequence continues at coordinate 13,119 of JBBJLS010024575.1, forward strand.
TAAACCTTGCAATGTCTTATAGTGGATTCACTGACAGAGGTGAATAAAGTACACAGAAATGATGTTTACGCGACCAAGTATACGTGAATGAAAGAAAAAAGTATTTACGCTGAAATACATAATTATACACCGATCAGCCATAACATTAAAACCATATACGTAATATTGTGAAGGTAATCCTTCACGCTGTGTGTTCACATTTGTCAATAATGGCTACTATACACATGGGTCAGAGTAGTTTGTCTAGGACATCTCTACAGATGATCAGTCCGATTGACATCTGGGGAATTTGGAGGCTTATTCAACACCTGCCACTGGAACTGGGGAAAACCACGGCCACGAAGGGGTGCACTTAGTCTACAAAAATGTTTAATTTGGTGATATGAGTCAAAGTAATGTCCAAATGAATGCTAAGACCCAATGTTTCCCCATAGAACATTACCCGGAGCATCACACAGCCTCCATTTGAATACAAGCAAAGCACTGTTAAGTAAAATAAGTTTTTAAGCATTCTTTCATGAAAGTTTCTTTGACTTTCTTACATTTTTTAGGTACCAAGGGGATTTCCAACTTGCCAGACTTATAAAACTTGGAAAAAATGTGAGTCTTTTCCAGTCCAAAAACAGATAAAGGCCAACAGAAAGCCAGGCTGAGTTTGATTAAATTCTTCACACTTTAACTGCCAGATGAGGTAAGAATCAGATGTTCGTAAAATAAGAGAAACCATCACAGCATCCTTGGTAGCCTTTTGGAAGCCTCCTTTCAAAATATGTCTCTCTCTCTCTCCCTCTCTCTCTCTCTCTCTCTCTCTCTCTCTCTCACATGCTTTTCTTTTAACCCAGCAGCTCAGACTGAGTCGGGGCCAGGTCCAGCAAACCTCTGGCCGAGACTCCAAAACCAAATGTGTCTTAGCTGATATCTGGGGAAAAATTATTTGATAAATCATACCTTTAAAATGGAAGGAACTGTGAATGCCTCCGCAGTTCAGTTTCTTACTCTCATAACATAATACATAACGGGGTTCTAATAGTTACAAAGTAGTAACTCGTAGTAATAATAAGCTTATAAACTAAATATGAATAAGAACTGTGTCTCATACACACAGTGTAAGAATGCTAAGCTCGATTTTAAGTTTTACTCTTTGTCCTTTCTCTCTTTCATATTGGCGTGTTCCAATGAAAGGTAGGGAACTTTCCATACCCTGCCCTAAAGGTTACGACCTTTCAGAGGCAGAGCGAGCGGAAAAGTGTCGATGGAATCAATTGCTATCATATTAAAAGGGAGCAACTGGAAGAAATAATTAGCACGGATAGGGTATGAAAATAAAGGGAGTTTTCATTTAGTAACTCTCTGGAACGCTGAGGTGTGATTGCCGCCAAAACTGTTGAATAATGGAACAATTCAGAGAAGAGGCCATGATGTATTTTTAGCAGATCCCTGCAGTCCTTTCTCTATTTTGCCATTAAATGAAAATAAGTGGTGGAAAGCGGAGGTGGAGAAGAGGTGACTTAACTCTTAACTACATACCAAACTGGCTTCTATGACCCAGGGAAGAACATTTAGAGTCAGCTATGATATGGGTAACTAGTCAGCTTGTTCATTCTGACTAATTCTGATATCTGAGCGTCAGCTGTCAATCATTTCTACATGAGTAAAATGGGTGATTTTAATATTCACATCAATAACACTAACGACAGCCTTTCAAAAGAACTTATTGCTTTGTTTGACACGTTTGCTCTGGTACAGCATGTAACTGGCCCAACTCACATCCAAGGTCATACACTGGATTTGATTATCAGCAAAGACCTCAGTGTCCCTACTGTGATTGTTAAGGATTTAGCTTTGCCTGATCATTACTGTGTTTCTTCATTGGGTTCATTGCTCCACTCACCCAAACTAGATCTAAAAATGGTAAAAAATAAGTTCATTACTGAGAAAACCAGTGATGTATTTATAAAAACCATGTCCAGTTTACCTAGTATAACAGCAGATTCCGTATATTACCATCAGTTTAATACTAAATTACTAGGGTCTTCAAAGCAACTGTGAAGACCAAAATGATCTCTGGTAAACAGAATAGTTCCACAGCTGTGGTGAATCATAAGAAAGAATACAGAAAGGCTGAGCATAAATGAAGAAAAACGTAGCTTCAGATTGATTGACATTTTCATATTTTCAGCTCCGAGGTATACAGAGCTAGATGATCATTTTTTCCCTAATATTACTAATAAGAGCTTTAACAACACTGCTGTTCTTTTTGCCACCATAAACAGCTTAACAAACCTACCTACAGTGTTACCTCTAATTACAAGTGTAATGCGTTTGTGCCTTTCTTCCATCACAAAATCAAAAATATCAGTTTCCAACCCTTCACTGGAACACACCAATATGAAAGAGAGACAGGAAAGTGAGGAAAACAGTTAAGCAAGCTCAGCATTCTTACACTGTGAGTGTGAAGCTAAAGTTATAGTGGTGTTTATAAGGACAGTTGATTTTTTTTTCTTCTGCTAACTTAATTCACAAAGCAATTTGAATGGAGCAAAAATGTAAATCATCCTTAAACTCTTAGACTCTGGCGTCAGTTTTTAAGCCTATTACCACTATGAATTACTTTTTAAATGTATGATTTGGCAAAAAACTAAATCTATTTCAGCCTTGATGTCTGAATTTACTGCTATTGATGGCCCAACTATAAATAGTGCCGCATTTCTATTTGCTGATTCAACCGTCTGCTCACAATCCTTTTTAAAAGTGTTCTCAGCTGTTAAGAATTCGAGATTGTGCAAATTGTGAATAGCTCAATTCTCTCAGGTCGATCATAGCATCACTAAAAACTGCTGTTATCAAATGTCTCCTGAAAAGGAGAAACCTGGATGCTTCCACAGTTAAACACACAATTATACACCTATTTCAAATGTCCTATTCATGGGCAAGGTCACTGACAAAGTAGTTTTCAATCAAATCAGTAATTACTTGAACTTAAATGGCTACTTTGACAACAATAAATTATGCTTCCATCAACATCATAATACTGAAACTGCTTGCTTAAAGATATTAAATGCTGTTACTCTGGGAGTTAGGGCATCCCAAGAACACAGCCAAGGTTAGAGATTTTGTGTAAAGCAAGATTTAGAGAAACTTATTGACACATTTATATACTGCAGGACTTCCCCAGAGAGGCCATTAGACAGCTACAGCTTGTCCAAAATACTGCTGCTAGAATTCCAACAAAACACAAGAAAAGGAAGCACATTACTCCAGTTCTCAAGACCTGGTTGCCATTTAGACACAGAATCAAATTTAAAGCATTTCTGGTTGTTTGAAAGTCAGTCTGTTGTTTGAGACCAAAAGTGTGATTAATACAAACCAGGTAGGTCTCTTGGTTTAGCGGGAGCTGATCAGCCAGTCAAATCTGAAACAAAACAGGGTGTAATGGCATTTTGTCACTGCCTCAGCTATTGACGATTTTAAAAGGAGCTCTGGTGCCTTCAGTTAATCAGTGACACTTCTTTTGGTTAACTTACTTTAAATCTTACTTTTATTATTCTATATTTATTTCATTGATTACAAATATTAGAACAAAACGATCTAATGGATTACTGATTATACAACTGATCATCAATTACACAAGAAATGCTTACTTTTATTCCTGTTTTCTTTCCTTTCTTATGCTTCTTTTACCTCCATGACATCTGTGTATGATAACGTGCTATACAAGTAAACTTGCCTTGTGCACTGGTGCTATGAAGCTAAAAATTAGTAACATGAAAACAATTTAGCATAAAATACAGCATTTTAATACAGTGTCCTGAATTCCTGTAGTATTGCAAATTTATGACTGTGAATAGTTTCATATTTTTACAAGAAATTGTATAATCAAACAAAGCTCCCCTTGCAAATACACATTTTTTCAGTCTCAACATATTAGTCACATTTAATTTGTAATGAAATCCTGCTAGAACACAATCAAGCTTAAATACGCCCAGACATGTTGAATGTAAATGCAGCTATCCATACTGGGATGATAAAGAAAAGCAAATTATTTTTCAAAGTACTATTTATTTATTCTAAAATATGACACAACCATGATGGTTTTGATCAGTGAGAACAACACTGAGGCATACAGACAGGAGGTGCAATGGCTAACAAACTGATACAGAACCAACAATCTGTCTCTGAATAAGGACAAGACAAAAGAGATGGTTGTTCTATGATCACTCCCTGCTGAACATCCTTGGATCCTCAGAGGAGATTGTCCAGAGCTTTGGAGAGGACCTCATGTGGACCCTCAACACCAAGATGACCCAGCAGCGTCTCTACTTAATGCGGAGATTGGGGAGAATGTACCTCCCCCCCAATCCTCCCCCTTGTTCTACAGAGGGACTATAGAGAGCATACTCTGTCGCTGCATCATAGTGTGGTATGGCAATTCTCTGGTTTTGGACCACAAGACACTACAGAGGATAGTTTTGTCTCCTGCACTGTATGTTGTCTTGTCCTGTTATTTTTATTGTTGCTCTTGTGTTTTTCTTGCACTTTCTCTCTCTTGCTCACTTTGTACTATGTGTATTCCTGTCCTGCGTGCACTTATGCGGTGTTCTGTTTTTTGTTCTTTGTGTTGTAGCATGGTCTTGGAGGTACGTTATTTCATTTTACTGTGTACTGTGTATATGACTGAAATTACAGTAAATATACTTGACTTGAATAGAATCCATGTGTTTATATGTGAAGCATAACTACTACCTACATCTTAGTTGGACTAGCTTGTAAATGTGAATATGTGCATGTCTGCAAAAACAGTAAAGAATTGGCTGTCAAGCCATTGACTGATATAAGGGCAGGTAAGAGAAAAGATTAAGATAAAATGAACCTTTATTAGTCCCACAAGTGGGAAATTAGCATTTTCATGGTAAAACGTGGACAGTACAAAGGTAAGAGCAGCAAAAAAATTGTCTACTGATTGAATATGTCTATAGAAATATAGATATATTTCAGACAGTTTTATTTTCCAGACTAATGTTGATAGAATATATTGAAACTCGGATGACTTGAAGGTGCTTTAAACAGTTAAAATATAGGCTTCATAGGGGAATCCGCAAGACCGAGGAGAAAGAAAGCTGTCCATAAATTTAAGTATTTTGGGTTAAATTCTTGAAATTATATTATCCAGTGGTTTTTTTTGTATTTATTTTTTGTGGTGGTATCGAGGAAGATGCAGCTAGGTAGATTCTCCCACTGGCTAAGTCTTCAAGTGCTGGATTGAAAGTTTATCATATCAGATTAACCAGCTACCACCCAGTCATGTTTTCATTTTTCCAATGAGTGTGACAAATTTTGTCAGAGAAAATATCACACTAGGTCTTCTGGAAATCCAAAATAGGTCCCTGACTGGAAATATGAGCAACATCCTTTAACATCCTATCTTATTAATAGTTCATGAAGGGGATTAAAGGTATGAGATTAAAAGTAGAACTGTCAAAAATAGAACAAATATTGACATAAGTATTGACATATGAAATTGCTTTTGTCATAATAAGCATGAAATTGAGTTAGTTATGCAAATATGTCATTTTATTGCAACCTAACCAAGAAAACAGGTTTATTTGTATTCAAAATTACTTAACATGTCCCCAAACCTTTGATTACCAGCTCATATAGGCAAAAGGAGCAGGCATTCATTTAAAAAGTCTAATTGAAAACAGGAACAAACTGCGTGTAACTGGGCTTTCTTATTTTATTTGACCTTATTTCTACCAAATACAGTTTCTTTAAGAAAGAGGCCCAATGTTAAATGGGGGAAGGGAAGTAAAGACTGGGCCAGGAAAGGGGGTGGAAAAAAGAGCACAGCTCTGCAGAAAGATAGACAGCACAGAAAGACAAGTGGTGGGAGAAAAGAGAAGGAGCTGAACACGAAGCCGAAGAGTTCGCTGAGTTTAGAGTTCTCACTGCACCATGTGCATCCTGGGAGAACAATCACAGCATATTGGGGACAATCTAAAACACACACTCTGCCCACTGGAATGCACTGGATCTGAAAATGCTCCCATCCGTGTGGGTGTGTGTGCGTTTATGCGCGCGCGTGTGTGTGCGCGCGTGGTCATGTGTGGGTCCATAAATGTGCATATGCATATAACTTCTGGTGGTTCAGCTATTGTTTATATGCCTCTTCTCTGTTAATAATCGGTGATATGTAGAGTAGTCTTAACCCAAACTAGGCATGGTTTTGGTTTTTTTTCTATGAAATAATGAATCCATTAAAATCCATGAAAAGTTTCTAAAAACGATTTGAGTAGAAGTATATATGTGGTGGAACAACTACTTAAACGATCAGGAGTGTACCCTGTAACCTGGAGACTGCAAATTCAGTGCCTGCTAATGCTTCAGTCATCTGTAGCCTGGAGTCCAAGAGAGCACAACTAGCATGGATGTCTTTGGGTGGGCAAGATGGCCCTCTCTCTCTAGCCTTATACCTCAGAAGAATTCTAGTGAGCTCCTCCAAGTGTGTTGAGCTGTGCAGAGATGTTGCATTTGCAGCAGTTTGGAAAGATGTGAAGGTGCTTCATGTGACTTGAAGGAAGAACACGCTAGCTTTGGGCATTTGTGTTATCATGTGACTATGAGCCTTAGCTAGTGGGTTGAATTACGCATGATTAAATTAGGGAAAAATGAAAGAAATGCTTAAGTTTACCTAGTTAGTTCACATGCCTTGTGACAATATTCTTGTTTTCCCATATTCCTCAATATGGGATGTTGCTCATATTACCAGTCAGGGACCTATTTTGGATTTCCAGAAGACCTAGTGTGATATTTTTACTGACAGAATTTGTCGCGCTCATAGGAAAAATGAAAACATGACTGGGTGGTAGCTGGTTATTCTGATATGATACGCTTTCGATCCAGCACCTGAAGGCTTAGCCAGTGGAAGAATCTACCTAGCTGCATCTTCCTCGATACAAAAAACACTGGATAATATCATTTCAAGAATTTAGCCCAAAATATTGCAATGAAAATGAACTGAAACTTATCGACCGCTTCTCTCTCCTCCGTCCTCAGGATTCCCCTACATTTCATGCTGCGTTGTAAGAGTCAGTCATTTTCGTTGAAATGCAATATCATTATGTGGATGCTGATATGCAACTTATTTCAATCTCTGCACACACACGCACCCACACACACACTCTTTCTCTCTCTCTCTCACACACACACACACACACACACACATACACACACCTGCTTTACAAATCAATGGCTCAGGAGCTGTGCTCTGACTGCGTTTCCTGTCCTGAGTGGGTGTGGCTTTTCTGACTGGAGCTGGTTTAGACATTAGGCTATTGTTTCAGTTCTGCTGCAGCACTGCTTCTGTTGTCACCTTCACTGCCTCCTCCTCCACCGCTGCTTGCCTGGCCCTGACCCTAAGTCCTCTGACTTGGCCATTTTCAAAGCTCTTAAATGTGTGGGTTCTCAATCAGGCTGTGTGACACAATCATTTAAAATTTACTTCGCTTTGTTAAAACCTTCAACCAAATTCAAATCAGTGTACAACAAAACTGCCCTTATTTATTTCAGTTTGTCTTTGTGCAAGATTAGGTTCTGCTCCACTATGCACACCTAATAGATTCTTTCAAGTTTTTACTTCCATACATGTTAACAAGTTTATATTTTGTACTTTCACTCAGGTATATTTTTAGCTCTGCATTTTCGCCTTTAAGTAGGAAACGTTTGGCAGAGTATAAATACTGTCACTTAAGTAGCTCAAAATGGTCATTTCATAGAAAAAGGGGAAAATGCTATTAACGTTATTGCACATTATGTTGTATCTCATAACGTAATGAGATTGAATTGAGAGTCATTTCTGACCATTTTGGTCATGTTGGTCCATTGCACATAATAAGGGCAGCTGTCATTTTCAGACTTTAAACTTAGTTCAATCGAATTTTCGATCAATTGTTTCATTTTTTGAAGCTGAAACTTAGTGAGGGACCCTCAATTCAACGTATGTCATGAGACACAACCCAGATCAGTTGATTAAGCTGCAAATGCAAATGTAACAATCATTAACAAATCGCATAGTACAAATCACACTTTTTACCACCCTGTCCACATGTTGTTGATTTGTTTTCCATATTAGGAGACTATTATCATCCCAAGTTTGTCTCTCCTGAGTGTGTTTCAAGGCCATTCTTGTTCATTCATATGGGAGTTTACAGAATCCAGCTTTTAACACAAAAGGCTAAAAGTACATTATACTTACATTAAACCACATACTTGTGTAAAGTTGAGAAGATCTTGATTTGTTGCCACATTGCTTATTATATGGCAGCTATGAATCACCAGTGGGGCAGGTGATTTGTAGCTTGTTACTTACCACTCTGTTGGGTGCTAATTTGAATGTATGGTTAGAATCAGAATCAGAATTAGACGACATAATGGTACAATATTAAGCCTGAAGTGACAATAATCAGATACTGCAGGAAGAAAAAGCATTTCATAACCATTTTAATTTCTATTGGTGAGCAAAAGCTGCATATAGCCTAGTGTCTTTGTGTTCTCCGTATGAAGCTTTATCCAAGTAAATCCTAAAAAAAGAGCTTTTAGGATCAGACTGGTGGCACAGTGGATAGTTCCGTTCCCTCACAGCAAGAGGGTCCTGTGATTGATTCCTGGCTGGGCGGCTAAGGGTCCTTTCCGCATGGAGTTTGCATGTTCTCTACCGTGATTTCCTTCTACAGCTAAACTGTCCAGGCTGTTTCTCTGCATTGTCTCTTGCCCTGTGTCTGCTGGGATAGACTCCGGTGCCCCATGTGACCCTGGTTAAGGATATATGGTCGGGATCAGAGCCTCAAAGTTGCCGGTTCGGTCCTTCATGGTATCTTTAAAACAGAAGGCCTGAAGGTTATAATACCTATAGCAGTGTTCTGATATCCTTAGCAGTGCCCGAGCTTTGCATTTACACATGCGTGACGGGGGGAACAGTCGAACCCAAGAAAAGGAAAATAGGCAAGCAGAACACACACATCTACACACAAACTCCTATTTGTCTAAGCTAGGTAACAAATAGAGGACTGCTTCTTATTATCAAGTTACTGCTAAGCTAGCAACATTTTTAATTGTTTTATTAGCATCGACATGACAGTCATCTCTGTCATTAAACAAATGCTCATCTCCCTTTTTATCACCAATAGGCTTGCTATCCTACAGTCTTTTATTCAGTTTTCACCACCTGAGCTGTCCGAATCACATTTGCCACTGCATTCGTTGTCATTTCCTCGACCGTCCAACTCCCTGGTGCAGTGGGCAGCACGGTGGCCTTAAAGCAAGAAGGTCCTGTGTTCAGTTCTTGCCCGGGGGGGGTTGAGGATCCTTTCTGTGTGGAGTATGTTGTTCTACTTGTGGCTATGTGGATTTTCAGCTGGTGCTCTGGTTGGAAACAATCCAAAGACACGTATCTCAGGTGTATTGAAATGGAAATACTGTTGTCTTCATGTGTGAATGTGTTCATCTGTGTATCTGGACTGGTTTCTCTGCCATTTGCTGGGCTCCAGCACCCCCACAGTCCTGATTAGTGGCTTGAATGATGGATGTGTAAAGAAATGACTCAAAGAAATGAGTGAAAACTGTAAAGTCAAGGTGAGCTCTTTCTACGTTCTTCGTGTGTTATGGTGTGACAGCCTGCAGGACCCACTAAACACTATGCAACACAATGTACTTCAAATGTGCTTAACCCTACCTTAATTGACCCCTGAAAATACACCAAACCCCTTCATTTGAATTGATTTGTGGCTGTTAATTTGTGAAACCAACCCCTTAATATTAGCCTAAAATTAGATTTAAGGCATGAGTGTGAAACCCCTTAATCTTAAATTTAAGGCTGTGATTCAGGAGGTTCTATTATTTAAGGGGCAAAATTGAAAAAGTAAGGGGAAAATTCAGCAGTTTTGCCCCTTAATCAGCCTTACTATGGGCACTTTTTCCCTTAATGTTCCTTAATTTCCTGTATGGGGAAAATAAGGTCAAAATTAAGGTAATTTTAAGGGGTAATATTAAGGCTTCGTAGTGAAAGGGCGTAGATCAGGTGACCATCCCCTCTGCCTCAATGTACCGTTAAATACAACATATCACTAAGTTACCAAAAGAAGGTTTTAATTGCATTAGGGTGTCAAGAATTATTTAATTATAGTCTTCTGCAAAATTTGTACTATTGTCCTTCAACTAAACAACCCTCTAATCATTGGATCCTGAACTGTTTTCAACCTGAACACCAAGTGTGGAAAGTTTAGGATGTACATTTTAAATGATTCTAGATCCACTCTTCACGTGGCTTTTAAGCTCAGCAGACCAAGAAAGTCTGAATGTTTGCACATGTAGTCCTACTGAAAGGCATCTCGCTAGTAAAATAAACAGTGGGATCAACTGTTTGGGTACAAGACAGTCCTGATCGGCTGGCTGTAGCAGCAGACACTACGTGCAAGATAAACTTGTAAGGGGAGAAAGACAGAAACATCTGCCTCAAACGTATATTGATGGATTCGTCTCAAAGTCTTGAGAGCTCTTCCTCCCAACCACAACATCAGGACAGAGGAGTGAGAGGAGGCGAGAAAAACAGAGAGAATCCGCACTTATTTCATCAAAGGTAACTGAAACCCTGTCACTCCGTTTGCTTTTGGAACATTCGCTTATGAATGCTACGCATGGTGAAATATTAATACCTAACCAAATTTGGAAATTTGTGTAAAAAGACACACACCACTAGACATTACGTAAGAAATGCCGGGGCCTCTAGCAGAGAGAAAGAGAGGAAGAGAGAGAGAGAGAGAGAGAGAGAGCACAGGTGGAAAAACAACCAAAGATGTGTGTTTTCATCCCAAAACTAAAATTGAAATTTACGAAGCCTGGAATCTGAAGCAAAAATTTGTCTGGAGGTCCCAAATAAAGATATTTGATCCTTATTAATTAATTAATTCACCCATTCATTCATTCATTCATTCATCCATCCATTCATCCATCCATCCATTATCCAATTCACATATCGTTGACCAAGGTCGCAAGGGGAACTGGAGCCTCGCCCAGTGCTGAGAGGGCAAAAGCTGGAGAAACACTCTGGACAAGTCACAAGTCCGTCACAGGGCAGTGATTTTAATGCAGAATGTAATATTTACCTCACCTGATTCTTTACTGCAGCCAGACATGAAACCTTTATTTTAAGAGTGTAGTCTTATGAGAACAGTAAAAGGAGAGAAATAATAATAAAATAAATAATAATAACACAGGCCCTACAGTCTATGAAGCATGGAAAATAAATGAATGTATTCTTAATTCTAAAATGTGAAAAAAAAAGTGAACCATGTTCTGTTTATGACCTGGAGGTCATTTTATTTTAAGCTACTTTGTTTATTCGGACCACACCTCCAATTAGACTTACACAGTTACAGAGGTCAGCTAACTAGGACTGAGGCCTAGATTGCAGCAGGCCTAAAAAACCGTGAAATAGCTTCTAACTACACGAGCACACGTGGAACCAATACAGTCAGCGTTCACTCTGCCACCTGGTGGCTCTCTGAAGAGCTCAGAAATTTGAAAGCTGATGTTCCCATATCGACATGCAGGAGGCAGAATAAGCCTAGTATTTATTAGAATGTCTTCCAGTTGCATTTTTACCATTCGACCAGAGGGTGGAGCTGTGCACCGCATGTAACTGGGCAACTATACAGATGGCATGTGGTACACAAGTGTTCAAGCGAGGGATGTGGCAAACACAGATCATCTCTGCAGTGTTTACATGATGATACACCATACACAGTGTCTTAATCATGATATCCATACATTGTTGCCTGTTTATTAGGTACACTGCCTACACTCACTGGTCATTTTACTGGAAACATTCACAGCACTCTCCCAAACTGTGTATGTCAACATTGAGTGTGTTTTTGCCTGTGAAAACAGTCTTAAACTGAATAAATACAGTCTAATGTAGCAAGAATTTCTCACTTTTGAAACAGTTAGGAATATGTTGCATAGAACCATGTGATTAGAAGAGCACAGGTTTGTTTTTTGACTTCTTATGGCATTTCATCACATTGGTTTAAATACTATTAGCAGCTCACCAGGTTTCTTTGATGAAGGTCTGATTTGCTGAAACAGGTGCTGGATAGCAACTGTAAACTCTGTGCTTCCTTGAAGCTCACAAATAGAATCAAAATGTGTCTGTCGTTATTCTGGTGTTTTTTAAACAAATAAATGTTACCTGACTTGGTGCTACAGTGGTTAGTGCCATCACCTCGCAGTCCTCGGTTTCATTCCCAAGGCTGAGGTTCCTTTGGAGTTGAAATGTTCTCCCTGTTTCTTTCAGGTATACCAGTCTCCTCCGACTGTCCAAAGTGATGCATGTTAGGTGACCTGGAGAGAGACCAGGCCTGAATGTATTTGACTGTGTCTGTCCTGCAACGGCCTGGTGACCTAATCAGGATGTTTCTCCACCTTTTGTGGCGTGAAAGCCAGCAGCCCCAACAGCTATTTGCATATAAGATTGATGAACCCTGGCCTAAACAGATTGACATTTTATTTTCTCAAGACTTTTGCACTGTACTGTATGTGTGCATATGTTGCTTTGGCTCATGGTTAGGTCTTGATCATGGGACATCCTTCACAAGTGTGCCAAAATGACACAACTTTTACTGTCCATAAAACAAATAAAACAAAATTGTAAGCATTTCACACTGTTTTCTTATAATAATAATAATAATAATAAGTTAGTGCATTAACACACATTAATCTGTCCTGTTCTGACAGTAGACAGCCTTTGTCTCTTGCTGTTTGTCAGTAAATGACAGCTCTCTGCAAGTCAAGCCTGTAGTCTAGGCCTGGGGATTAAGCTCAAACAAATAACAAAGCTTCTAATGGTACCTTTGTTTGTGTGTGTATCTGTGTGTGTGTGTGGGTGTGGGTGTGTGTGTGTGTGTGTGTGTGTGTGTGTGTGTGTGGGTGTATGTCTATGAACCTTCTTAGCAATCTGTTTCTGGACTGGGAGGCTCTTTCTTTAACTGAGACAGCATCTTAGACACCATTGAAAATGTGTGTCGTTTTTTTTTTGACTGCATAAATAAACTTCGGTGTTGTAAAATTTAACAAAAATTGACTAAAAATTATATCTTTAGTCAGAAGAAAAAGGTCTCTGATGTTTCCGCAATGCCTGCTAGACATCACAAGGAATGTTAGGCACTCATTTTGTTTGTTTTGTGTCATTTGTGATATATTTCCCTGTTTATCTGGGAGTTTTTCCATCGTCGACTGAGAATCAGCCAAGAGACTTTGAGTTTGACAGGACAGCAAGCAAGGACACCGTAAAACGGTAGAAGAATTGTCTGGGCTGCAAGCTGGGTTTGAACTAGCCCTGAGCCGAGGACTGAGTGGCAGTGGAGGTTGACTGGGCTGAAAACCGAGAACGTGGGTCTGAGGCGGCGTAGTTTGACTGAGCCCCAAGCTTTGCAGTTTGGCCTGTATTAATGGAGCTTGTTTAGAATGTGAGTCAGGACTTTGCCCCGTGATAGCAGAGTTGACCACACCGTGATCCGAGAACTTTAGAGCGGAGTTGACTGGGCCTCGACTCTGGGACTTTGCATCATGATGGTTAAACTAGGCCATGAGTTGGAAAGTATACATCATTTTCAGGAGTTTTTCTCCATGCTAGCCAAGGAAATGTGTGCAAGTGTGTGTACTGATGTGTGTGTACTGGGATACCGTGTGGAGACTGTTGGAAATAGATAAACAAACACAATGACCCACAAAAATGACCTGCCAAATCACTGTTCATTGTATTATTGATCAATTCTAATTCTTGTAAAAATAAATAAATAAATGTGTATTTCTCATGTGAATGGTTCTGTTAAATCTATTGTTCTGAATTGGCTGTGACGTTTGCTGTCTCAAGAAAAGAGAGACAAAAGCTTTCCAAAGTGAAATTTAGTCACTGACTGGACATTTGGCAGTATTGTTTAACTTTGCTACAATCTATTTTCATGTTGTGAGTGGGTTAAATGCAGAGAAAGAATTTCACATTGTTCACAATTTGCTGTGGTGTGATCACACGTGACTATAAGGGTTAATGCATTAAAAACTAAAATTATACTTCACATCTGTGTGGGACAGGAAGAGTTACTCTTTTGGTCACTGCCATTCAGAATATGGCATTTATTTGGAGAATATGGAATTTCATGTCTGGCTGAGTCAAAGCATAGCTTGAAAAAAGGCAACACACAAAGAACGAAAATGTGCAATAAATTCCCACGTGAGTGGGTGTTTGCTAATTTGCATGCACATCCCTCGAGTGTAGCATATACACTTGTGTAAGGAGGTGGGACATCAAATTAGTAATGCTAAGCATTTAATGAAAGCCACTTCTGACACAGCTCTGTCTCCATATTCCTTACTCATGATCTCTGAGAGAATCAGTGATGAGCCCTCTGTGTATTCGTCAGGGGTTGTTTGTGCGTGAGCTCGTTGTCCTTATGTGACCTTAAAGTCGCATAAGGACATTTTGGCAGCATCTCCTACTTTCATGAGCAGATCTCCAGCTAAGTGTCTCAGCTAGGCCTTCGTGGAGTAAATACCTTGTGAGCCACATCGTATCCTTGCTAATGCTCCAATAGCTTTCATTCTTAGTTTCTCTAGTCAAAGTAAAAGTGGCTCTGGTCTGTAATCTAACAGACTTACATTTCTGGCACTGTGGCACCTACAAAAAGCCCTTAAAAGAAACAGCTCAGCTTAGACTTCCTATTAAGGTCAGTAAAATATGATGCATCATTCATTTTTCAGCCTCAAATTTCCACTCATCAGTCCATGCATGTTTGTATGTTCTAATATACATGCATGTTTGTATGTGCAGATTTTGTTCTTTTTTGTCAAGTTCCTTTTCTCAGAAGTAGGTTTTCAAACCAGTTACTTGCTCACATGTACAAAGATGGACAAAAACACCTGAGTCATTTTTTAGATCTGAAGCAAGAATCAAGCTTGATTTTCTTCTTTCTTTCAGAAATGAATACTATAATGGTGACAGTTTTTGTGGTCTATGAGGTCTTACACGGTTGTTATAGAGTCCCATTTTCTCTACATCGCTCTCATTTTTTGAACTAAAGTTTTGGAAACCAATTTGGATGGTTGTTTGCTGTTTTCTCCTCCTTATGCCAATTGAATATCTAACTTTGTTCTCCTGAGAAAGCTATCCTTTGGTGCACATAAGAAAGAAATGATTAGTTTTAGGGGACTGTAACTAGTTGGGTTAAAGACTGAAAGGACCGGAGAGTTAAAGTGGCAGTAGGTGCCCAAAAGTAAGGTGGACACTTTCTTTCTGATACTTAAAATAAATAACACTTCCTTAAAGGCAGTTTTGACATTTGCACAGCACTGTATGTAGTTTAATTTAATTACAAGAAAATGATCATTAAAAAAGACCAGTTTCCGCTATTTGAGTGACTAATAGTCTATTAAGAGGCTGAGGATGACTAAGCCTAATCATGTGAGTCAATATGACAATATTACTGTTTTATTAACTTTGATAACCTAACCACAAAACACATTTGTGCCACACACTGTCAGCAGTTGTGCAAAAACACAGTAAAATGTTTCATATTAAGTCATGATATTTATAATTATATAAAAACAACAATAAAATCTGCATAAGCAAAAGGTTTAACTCTATGTGAAGAAAAAGCCATTTTTGATTCCAGAATGTCAATTAAATAAATGCTTATTTGGGTGACAAACGTCCACATACACTATAGGGTTGTTGGAAAGGGTTCTATATGTGTACAAAAATTGTCCTTTAAATGGATACTGCAGCATTTTTCTGCCTAGAATGTCAGAAACGGAGAAGAGAACGGCCAGTGGAGTTTGAGACCTTCTATTGAGAGGAGAGTCTGGTTTGACATCCTGTTTCCTAGTAGAGGAGCAATTCTAGTAGTGGACGAGACAGGCGCTTGCTGTCAGCAGAAAGAAAAATTAACCAACAGAGTATAAAACCACAGATGAGGACCAGTCTAAGTGAGATTGCATCTGTTACAGTTGTGCAAAGCTGCTTCCTCCTTCATTTCTTCAGACCCATTTAGTCCTCCTTCATTTCTTGAGGCGAGTCCCACAGCAGCTGAGACGCAAGTAAGTTTCGTTCTGCAAATTTCTACCCCTGTTTGGCTGCATCCTCTCCCCTCCTGTCTGACCACACTGAAAGAGCCATACTCTGACTGAGGAAGGGCATTCACACACTGGTGAAAGAAAACACCACACACACACACACACACACACCAGTGTTCTACCAGCTATTAGCATGGCATGCATTCACAGGTGTGTGAGCATATGTTTTAAGTTGGAGGTTATGAGAAGTATATATGACATTTTCAGTGACGCTGTGCAAAAAAAAATCTTTTGAATTATGAATAATAAATCTTTCTGCGGCAAAAGACAATAGAACTGCACGCACTGCCTTCTCTGCTCTCTCAGTATAAATGGTCTTTATTTGAATTAAATTGTTAATATGTGGCACAGTAAGCAATTGTGTAACACCCACAGGCATAATCTGAAAATAAAAAGGACCTAAAACTGGAGATATAATGACACATATGTTCAAAATGTGGGACATTATTACATTAATTTTTTACATTTTTAAAACATTACTGAGCCATTTTGTGGCTCAGAACAAGCCTATTACTGCGTACACCTATGCTCTAGGCAAGTAAACGTCATTTTGTGGATGTGTTACTGTGATCGGAAGGTCGTGGGTTTGAATCCCAGGACTGCCGGCAGCACCACTGAGGCACCCTTGAGCAAGGTTCCTTGCTGAGGTACCCTTGAGAAAGGCCACAAACTACACTCCTGAAAGAAGTGTTTGTTGGGTAATGCCATAGAAGAACCTTTAAACTGATAAAGACTCTTTTCAAAGCATGAAAGATTTTTACATCTTTAAAAAAGTTCCTCGCACATCTCATTTCCAAACCTGGGGCTCATTTCTAAAACATTTGTATGCACAGACGTGAAAATTGTGAGCCATAAAAGTGTTTTTAGAAATCGATGTTTAGCAAATGTTGGGAACCTAATCAGGAGCAAATTTACAATGAAATTAAAGTATGTTTTAGAAATCAGACCTAAAGAGCTTGTATCCATCGATATGAATCATGTTGTTCGTGATTGATGGTTTAAGCCACGTCTCAGGCAGAACAATTACGTCACTTTCTGTCAGTTTCGCCCGCAGAAGAATAGCGTCGATTTTGTTAACCAGGCTGTGTACGTTGACATGAAAAAACACAAGCCACCGCTGTTTTTAAGGCTGGGATGGATATTACCTGATAGGAACAGGAGTAGAATAATCCAGAGGCCTGCTGACTTTATCGAAAGGGTAGTGTAGGCTCCCTGCTCAAGCCTAAAGGTGAAAATGGGCCGTATTTCTGTCCAACGGAGCAGCTGCCCATGCAGAGCCTCGGTAGACCAGCTAGGAGAATCCGATGAAGCCAAATGGACTGACATGAGGCCATCAGCACTGGGAAGCAGCGTAGGGCCAGAACTTGGGAAATCAATCCAGAAAAATGCGTCTGATTGCTCACCAGATCCCAGATTATCCACATCAGATGAGCTCAGGCACATAAGCAAGCAGGTATAGCAGGCCGACCGATCTCATGTTGTTGACGTTGTCAAACCTGCTCGTTTGTTGTTAATATGTTGATAATATGTTACTGTTGCTGACCCAGTTCTTGGTCCCAGAATTTAAGGTGATCACATTCAGGTAGGCCATCAAACGTAGAAACACATCCACAGACACAAAAAACTACACAAGAAACTACACAAACAAACGTAAAAACACCTGTGCCACCATCTTGAATATATGGACTAGCTCTAGGTCTTGGTTGGGGCCCAGAGCTTACATTGCCCATTGAGTATATTGTCCTAGGAGACCTGAACTGGGACTGGCTATCGACTTCAGCATTAAGAGACTTATGCGATGCGCTACACCTAACGCAACTAGTACAGTCACCTATACGCCTTAACCCGAAAAGAATGGACAAATCGACATTAATTGATGTCATTCTTACTAATGCCCCGCATAAGTACCCTGCTGTTGGAGTTTTTTGTAATGATGTCAGTGATCACTGGTTTATTTTGAAACGAAATTATTTCAATGAACAGGCTTTTCTTCATGAAATCTACCACAGGGATTTAAATAGAGTATCTTGTGTGGATGATGTTGAGCTGGCCTGGAGTATTTTAAAAATACTTTTTTATCTATAATTGACAAACATGCCCCTCTCCGAAGATACAGAGTGAGGGATAGGCATAACCCATGGTTTAATGACACTACTGCAACTAAACAGTCCTTATAACTTCAGCATACATGACAGGGGCTGAATAGATGGATATATGTAAATATGTTGGTTTTTATGACAACACAGAAAACATTTCATTCAAAATGAGCTGTTTGCAGCTTGATTGCTATATCTGGACATACATAAATCGCATACATGAAACCTTTATTTCAATACCAAAATCAATCACATTCACTTCTAAATGTCGAACTGCTGCAAATTGGTGTTGCTAGGTTTTGATTTAACTGTGTGATGACAGTCAGAGTATTACATACAGACACATTTTACACAGTTGCTACTCTTCTGTTGTCTTTGTTGTGAATAGCTGTCATTCTTCTGTATCCTTTTAGGTCAGATGGTTGTCACATGTTCCGGGATTTGGTAGTAAAAGGTCATACATTTGCAAAGTGCACAGTGGGGTCTAGTCAACAAACTCCTCAAAATAAGCGTGCTGACCTAAGATCAGTTCCTGCTGGGTAGGTTTTAGATGTAATTATGCAGGTAAATGAGCAGCTGATTCTAAATAGGACTGGCATTCTAACTGTAATATTTGTGCATTTTATTCAAGGCTTTCAAATGCCTCTTTCTAATAAAATATAGATTAAAAATGAGTTAATGTATGTTGATGATGGAAAAATGAGTGTCACGAGAGGACAAGAAAGGTCATGAACTTAATTTGCTTCACCTGGTATAATGAATGTGTTAGAAGTACCTGTCAAACAGGTACAAATATATAGAAAATGTATAGTGTAAAATGTATAATGTAAAACAAATTAATAGGAAAGAATCAAGAAGAGACCTTTAAACTCACTAAACTTTAAACTAATCCAAAGAAACTATTTGTCCCAGTTCAAGACAGGAACCTCCATAGAGTCTGATAGATTCTTCTTGACAGTACAGTAAGGTACGCTGTATGTCCTCAGCACAGGAGATGTCGGTACCTTTTTATCTGCGGCTGGTTACCATGGCGACTGTGTGAAACGGTCAAGCTCCCATGGGATAGGTGATGTCATGGGAATCTTGGCAGTGGACTGTCCCACATTCACTGCTTTGAGGCATTTTGTTATCGTAAGCGCATGCTGTGGGACAGTGCAGGGTGTATTTGCCAGAGGGATACCCCAGAAATTTTAGTTTTTTAGAGAAGACCTCATTTTTGGGAAGTAAATAATATCTGTGATTTAAATTTTTGGATTTGTTTTCTCAGTGATATCCAGGTAAGTGTAGCACTACAAATCCATTGGTCATGAAGCATTACAAGTACTGGTCTTTATTAAGTTTTTATGCAACAATTTAACAAGGCAAAGAACTGTTTAGGTGTACCTAATAAACTTTCAAATGTATAGTATATAGTTGACAGCTTGTCAGCCATCCTCCATCCCAGTGGTTCTCAAACTAACCCCCAAGGACCCATAACTAGTTCATATTTTTGATGTTAGGTTGGAGCAAAAAATCTGGAGACTGGGTTGGGGAATGGTTTAAGATCTATTGTTCTACCCTATTCATCACTGCTCAGTTTGCATTGGCCAATTTCAGTGACTCTCACTGTACACAATCAAGGGAGGTAACTCTAATAAAATATGGAGTTAGGAGAACTTTTGACAAAAATAGTTGGGGGAACTTCCTCAAGTTGTCCTCAAGTTGAGTTAATTTGCCATTTCCTTTTTAACCCCTTGCCTCTCTCCACCAAATATTTTCCAGCACTGTTATTGTTATTAGTAGTAGTAGCAGTAATAGTAGTAGTATGAGTGTTATTATTATTATTAAAACAAATGAACAAAAAGTGTATCTGGCATGTTCGTTGTTGATGATTTTCTATTGTATTTTGTATACCCATGATCACACACCCACCGTCACCCAAAACCCATGGTCAAGCCTCTCTCTCACACTGCACTCACAGCAGTCTGTGGTGAGCGCTGTCTGGCACTGTACGGAGCCAGCTGTGCAAACAGGCAGCCGTGATGTCAGGGCCACTGGGGATTGTGGGTAAGACTTGTACAGACAGACTTTGATGTTTTCATGGTAGTCTTGAGAGAGGGTGTGGAAGCTGGGACGCACGATGAGGGACAGAAGCGGGCCAGGCTTTCCCAATCTGGGAACAGGCAACATTCACCACCTCCTATAAATGAGTGCGGATAATCGCAAGAAGAAGGACGCAAGTCAGCAGTAGCATCTGTGCTTTTGCAATCCATGGTGTTGCTGCAGCCTCCAAGCCAAACTGCTTCAGTATGTGGCAGAAACTTTGCTGGTGCCTGAAGCAGAAATATGTGCGAAATATGGCTGGGGTGCTCTGTGAGAGTGCCAGTCAGGCCTGATTTCGCACGGGAGGGGCGAGAGTTTACCGAGCGATGGTGGGAGTGAAGGAGGTGGAATAAGGCTGGTGGGAAAGCGCATGAGGAAGAAAGGCATCTCACATCAGGTTCTCCAGACTGCTGGGGAGGATTTGGCTTGAACTCTGCTGTTAAATGCTGCAGGTGCACGGGCGGCTTTCCCTCCCTCCTTCCGGTCTTTCACCCCCCCCCTCAGCCTGGGGGGAAAAAAAAGAAAGAAAACATCGCTCCGGGATGTTGCCCGGGCGACAGTGCCAGATGTGCCGAGTCATGCCAACCAACGTGCCGGGGATCAAACCAACGAGAGAATGTGAAAGTGAAGGCGGGAGATGAGAGAGGGGGAGTAAAAGGTATAAGGAAAGGTTGAGGCTCAGTGTCTGAAAGAAAAATACCCCTATGAAGCAAAAACCCAAGACCTGACAAAAAAAAATAATTCATCAAATTGATCTAAAAATGATGACATATTTCGACTCATTTTATCAGTATACCTAATACTGGGACCAGTGTCAATTAGAAAAACTGCAGTTGACAAAAAGGGCCATGCATGAAGAGTTTCTGTGGTCATGTTTTAATTTGAATCAGCTGATGGACATATTTACATTATACTGCAGGCATAACATTGCATAGCATTCTGCAAGTTAATAAACACATTTTCTGTCCCTTGTTGCAGCCAAATGCATTTTGGAAAGTTTGAAGTTTCTGTAAAGTCTGGGGAAGGTCCAACATAGTTTATACTCGAACTGAGGCCAACTGAGGAATTTCAGGCAATAATCACCAGCAAACAGGACCGGAATCAGTCCCGATTCATTCTGCTCAGCCAGCTCAAGAGCCTGTTCAAGTCATAACGA
This sequence comes from Bryconaethiops microstoma, assembly GCA_037577275.1. Taxonomy (NCBI): domain Eukaryota; kingdom Metazoa; phylum Chordata; class Actinopteri; order Characiformes; family Alestidae; genus Bryconaethiops; species Bryconaethiops microstoma. The sequence goes on from JBBJLS010024575.1 coordinate 34,632, forward strand.
GCCCTAAAAGTTGATTTATCTCATAAACAGCACTTACTACATTTTTAGAAAAGCCAGTGAATAAGTGGAAATCACATTGCTCTGGAGTTTACAGTCAAATGTTAAAAACCATTCATGGTGAAGTTGTGCTCAGTTACGATTCAAACAAAGGTTCGGTTGATCAAACAAAGGTTCAGGGATCGACCAGTATGTCAGTGGGTCAATACCATCCTAGTTATGTAGTTACATTGATGAAAACATCACAAATAACATCAATAAGCAAAATTATAACAAAAATAAGCATCATTTTAGATGTGGCATAGCTAGAAAGGAACTCTCAAAAATATAACAGATCCCTAAAGAAAAAAAGACATGGTATTTGTCTGTTGAAGTCACCTGGCTGCTGGATTGAAAGTATGAACATCTTGGGCAGAAGTGAAGAGCAAATTTTCCAAATTCACTCAATTCAATCTTTGTGTTATTTTTTTCAGGTAACACTACTATTGGCATAGTTTTACATGACCTCTTTATGTGCGATAGTATAACCGACCAAAACTCACTCAGTCCTGCATAAAACACAGTACAAGATTAGGTGAATTTCCAAAACTCACTCAGTCCACTCGCACAGTCACGAGTGGGACTTACTTACTGGTAGACAGAAG
>JBBJLS010024576.1:0-14889 GCA_037577275.1 Bryconaethiops microstoma
TATATATACACTGTTTTACATTAATTAAAAATCATATATGTGTATATATATATATATATATATATATATATATAATTAAAAATACATTATACCCATAATAAAATGTTGTATACAGTGTACAGTAGAGTTATAAAAAACAGTGCGAATGTAAATGGGCAAATGTACCGAAGAGTAGAGTAGAAAAACAGTGCCGTCAATGTAAACAAGTCTCTCCACCATGGCGCTGTCGATGTTGAGTGGAAGGTGGCCAGCCTGAGTCTTTTGGAAGTCAATAATCCGCTCTTTTGTCTTGTCAACATAAAAAGACAGATTATTGTTCTTGCACCAGAACGCCAGCTTTCACTCCTCCTCTTTGTACATCATATCATCGTTGTCTCTGATGAGCCTCTCAACTGTCCTGTTGTCTGCAATCTTTATGATGTGGTTTGTGCTGGAGCTGGAGGTGCAGTCGTGAGTCAGCAGCGTGAGTCAGAAGCGGACTCAGCACACATCCCTGGGGGGCACCTGCGCTCAGGATGATGGTGCTGGAGCTGGTCTTGCCGATCTGGACCGTCTGGGATCTTCCAGTAAGGAAGTCCAGGATCTAGTTGCAGGTGGCCGTGTTCAGTCCGACCAGGTCCAGCTTACTGATCAGCTGCTGGGAGATGACCTTATGTTGACTCTTGGCGTTAACTTGACACTTGACCTTATCTTGACTCTTTGCGTTAATGTGGATAACAGTTATTCTTCCTCTGTCTACAGTAATCTCAGATCACTACCTCATTACATGTGATTTTCATCTTAATCATAATGTAAGTCAGACAGAAAATGATGGCTCCCTGGTATAATGATCAAACATGTGCTTTAAAGCAAAATGCGTGAAGACTAGAATGCAAATTGACTAATTTGGAATCCTTCCATACCACCTGGAATTCAGCAGACACAGATACTGTTCAAATCTCAGCTGTAGTTGAGAAATTGACATCTTTTAACCCAGTCCAACAAACACATCTTGCTGCAATTATTCTCTCTTCAAAATCCTCTAATCCAACTGTATTCCTACAAGCTTGTTTAAAGAAGTCCTACCAATAATCATCGGGCCTCTCCTATTAGTATTAAACACTTCATTTATTATTGGTTATCTACCAAAATCCTTTAAATTAGCAGTTATTAAACCTCTGTTTAAAAAAATGAACCTTGATCCATGTGAGCTGTCTAACTATCAACCTATCTCTAACCTTCCATTTCTATCTAGAATCTTAGAGAAAGTCATGGCCCAACAGTTATGTTCATTACTACACAAAAACTGTATATATGAAAAATTTCAATCTGGGTTCCGGCCCTATCATAGCACAGAAACAGCCTTAGTAAAGATAGTAAATTATCTTTTACTGTCTGCTGACAAAGGATTTGTCTCTCTGCTGGTTCTGCTTGAGCTTAGTGCGGCATTTGACACAATTGACCACACTATTTTACTGGACAGACTAGAAAACCTTGTCGGAATCACTGGAACCGCCTCCTGGTTTAGATCATACCTGACCGACCGCTATCAGTTTGTAAGAGTTAATGGGGAATCCTCAGCACTACTAAAGTAAAATATGGTGTCCCATAAGGTTCTGTTTTAGGACCTCTTTTATTTACTTTGTACATGCTGCCCTTAGGGATGATTATTCGGATACATGAGATTAGCTTCCACTGCTATACAGATGATACACAGCTTTATATTTCTGCAAATCCCGATGATAAACCTTGATTAAATAAGATTGGGGACTGCAATAAAGATATAAAAGATTGTATGTCACATAACTTCCTCTTACTCAATGCAGATAAAACCGAGGTCCTTCTCCTAGGTCCAAAAGCTGCTAGAAAAACTGTCAGGTCTAATGCTTGATCTTGCTGGTTCCTCTGCCTCTCCAGCATTAACTGTAAAGAACGCTGTCATTATGGATACCGATCTTTCATCCGACACTCATATAAGTACCATTACTAAATTAGCTTTCCTTCATCTACGAAACATTGCTAATTTAAGAAGTGCATTATGTCTCCATGATGCAGAAAAACTAGTCCTCGCCTTTATTACTTCCAGTTTTGATTATTGTAACAGCCTCTTGTCAGGCTGCTCCAACAAAAATCTAAACAAGCTTCAACTCGTCCAGAATGCGGCAGCTAGAGTTCTTACTAGTACAAGGAAATTTGACCACATCAGCCCAATATTATCCAGACTTCACTGGCTTCCAATCAAATTTCGTATTGACTACAAAATTCTACTAATGATATATAAAGCCTTAATTGACCCAATTACCTCAGTGAATTTATCCCTTACTATGAACCTCCACGATCACTCAGATCTCAAGCTGCTGACTTCTTACTTGTTCCCAGAATTATGAAAGCTTCATCAGGGGGAAGAGCGTTCTCATACATAGCCCCCAAGCTCTGGAATGCTATACCAAACAACATTTGGGACTCAGACACAGTCTCAGTTTTTAAGTCCAGGCTGAAAACATGCTTTTTTAGTCAGTCTTTTTGTATTTAATTTTTCTTGTTAGATGGAAGGTGTAGAGCTGGGAGGCAGTGGACACAGAGAATTCAAGTAAACTGGGACACTGGTGTTGTTGCCTCACCACTCCTCACGTTCACTCAGGTTTGTGACGGTGGAGTGGAGGTGTGCCGGTGTCTCGGGGTGCTCTCACGCCATCATACCTCGTGGTTCTGCCCTTTCTAGCTAGGCTGCTCTAGCTAGATATCCCAGAGTCATAACTTGCACTACTCACAGACAAACAATCCTCTGCTAATTTAAACTGAACTAACTCTTTCCTCTGTTTTCTCCGAGGGGTCTGCTGAACATCTGCCGGACTGATCTCAATGGGAAATTGCCCTTGACTGATCCAGGCTCCACTTGGGCCCTTCACCAAACTGGGGCAACCGCTGCCTAAAGCTCCGGCCTTGATTGTTGCTCCTGATCCTGATGTTTATGGACTACAGACTCTCAGTTTCTCTTCCAACAATATTTACCTCTCTGGACACTTAGTGAAACCAACTCTGTTAGCCATAGAGGGCCTATCTTGTTCCCTCTCTTGTTATTTGACATGTGAATTTGCATAAAATTTTATCTGCAACTGAATCTGTTCTCCACCATTCCTTCCATTATACATCATGGAAGACTCTTTAACTCTTGAACTCTTTTACTCTTTAAACCAAATTATCCACCCCTACTTTCTAAAAGCAATATCCATGTCATGCAGTAGACCTTCTGAATTAAGATGTGCTACCAGTCCATTTCATTTACTTTGTCCCTACCTTTCTGCCTTATGGGTTTTCCTTTGTAAATTAGTTGGTTTTTGCTAGGCAATCCATTCTGGAGATTGTCACATACAGATCAGAACAAGAATATCTTGTTACATATACCGATTACACTGATAACTTGGCTTGGCCTTTAATGTCAGACTGGTTAGACATGCTCTCTCAAACCCTAAAGCTTCTGTAGAATCGCTGTTGTGACGTTCTCTGATCTATTTTCATTCTTTCTGGAATATTTGTCAAGTCTCTAACTCCATTCTTTTCAAATTTATTAGTACTAAGCTCAGTAACAGGAACTTCCCTGACAGCAAATGGCCTGCAGTTACATAAGAAATGGAAACCAGTTTCAAGGTAATGGTGAAAGAATGTTTGCTTCCTTTTTCTCAGTTCATAACAACTGGTTTGTGCTGTGTAGATGAATATTTTACTGGTTACTGATGAGGAACAGAGCAGAATTGTTAATATTTTAATTCCATCTTATAAAGAGAGATCAAGTCATTTCAATATTTTTTAAAAATAATTGCACAGCCATAGTCTTGTACTTTTGTAAGCAATATTTTAAGTGTTATTTTAACTTACTGTATATGTGTAATACATTTTATGGATATCTCTTTCATGAATAAAAATGACATCCTTTTTTTTAAAGATTGCGTGTTTAAAGTTTTATTGTCACATGTACAACATAGACTGAAATTCTTACTTGAATGACTACGGGCTACAGGCAATTAATAGCGTGACATTACAATACAAAAAATACTAAGTACAAAATACTAACAACTATGAGACATCTAACATACAATACAACACAGAACATGAAGCAGAGAATTCTTCAGCGGTTTACAGAATTAGTACTAAATGAAGTGACAATGCAAAGTACTGAGCATGTAAGAGATCAAATACATGCGAATATACAGTATATTGCAATACTGTGTGGTACTCCTGCTGCACTGCGGAGAACCGGGGGAACTTTGTACGGATAGTTAAAATCGCACAAAGGATTGAGGGTATCAAGCTCCCGGATTTGGACACAGTTTATGCTAGCCGCTTATGCAAGAGAGCTGGCAACATCATTAAGGACCCTACCCACCCAGGTCAAAAACTGTTCCTTTCCCATCAGGCAAGAGATTCAGAACCATTAAGACACCAACAAGCTGACTGAGGAACAGCTTCTTTCCAAGAGCTGTAGCCTCCATCACCCCCCACACACACATGCACACATATAACATGCAGTATAGCAGTGTGCTCAGAACACTGCTCTGTGGAGTGCTTGTGTTAAGGATCATGGCAGATAAGGTCTTTCTACTAGCCTGCACATGTTAGGGTCTGCATGTTTATTGCAGGTACAGTAGAAAAGATTCAAACCCATAAGCCAGAGCACCTAATATGGCATTCTGGATCAATGCCAACCAGATGTCAAGTAAGTATGGTGAGTGTGATTCTTCAGTGCATGTCTATTCACTGTGTTAATAAAGCTATGACATATGCAGTCCTCAAACGAGATGAATCTGTTGTGCTTTGAAACAAAAGTTGTGAGCAACAATGTTCACGCCAAAGGTTCAGTATCAGTCTGACCAATACTGAAAGTTTAACTGAGGCTCTGTGTATGCTAGTTATTAACCTGCATCTTGTGTGATCCGATCACAAGTGGACAGGTAGGAGTGCACCCAAGATGCATTGAGGCCTTTTCAAGATCTGATTACTCAGACCATACTTATACGCGATCTGCATCGCATATCGTGATACAGCAATGTAAAGGCAAATGTGTCCTGGCCCACACAGAAGGACCGCATACTCAACTGAGGTCCTCTGCTTATTTATTTTGATTTTCTCTCCTTCTATTGTGTTTTTATTTATTTGCTTTCAGTTTCTAGCATACTAGGCACCCATGGAAATGGAAATTATGTACACTTTATGGACAAAATTAGCTATAACTGCTTCCACTCTTCTTGTAAGGCTTTCCATGAGATTTTTGACTGTTTCTGTGGGAATTCATTCCCATTCCTTCTGTAGAGCATTTATGAGGTCAGGCACTAGCTCGCAATCTCTGTTGCTTCTCATCCCAAAGGTGTTGGATGGGGTTGAGGTCAGGGCTCTGTGTGGCCAGTCAAGTTTTTCCACACTGAACTCATCCAGCCATGTCTTTATAGATCTTGCTTTGTGCACTGGGATACAGTCAGGCTGGAATAGAAAAGGTTCTTCCTCAAACTGGGTCCACAAAATTGGAAGCATGGTGTTGTTCAAAATGTCTTGGTATGCTTGAGTTTATACGCCTGTGGCAATGGGTATGATTAAATCACCTGAATTCAACAATTAAGAGGTAAATCCCAATCCTATTGTCCATATAGTGTATGTGTTCATTTGCGCATAGAGCGAGGCAGTGAGATTCAATCACAAGTGTTCAGTCAAGACGCATTTGGAGACACATTCTAATGCCAGGTGTGTCCTGACTTAGAGCTGTCCACTTAAGATCGATTCACCCAAGACTTAAAATGTTAATGCTAGATGTGAACAGGCAGGTGTTAAGCTATATGAATGTGAACAGCATAGTAAAAGCATAGTAAAAGCACTGTCATTGTCCAACCAAGGTCTTAGTTAACCTAAGCTTAGTACAGTTAAAATACTGTACATTGTTCAGGCCAATTATGGCCAGATCAGAAATGGGGACTCGAGTAGCATGTTGCTTTGTCTTGCCACTCAATTCAAAGTTGTCTTCAGCTGACTAGCAACTCTGTTTGCTAGCAACTGACTGAGAGACTGTTAAGTGCACAGCTCACAGTTACATCAGGTTCAATACTGTTTCAAATAAGTCTTTAATTATTAACAAACTTGTGTGACAGACACAACGAAGTATAGTAGCTATCTACCTGAGCTTTTTGTAAGTTCAGCTAGATAGCTTAAGTTTAGTAAGCTGTGAGCAATGCAGTTTTGTATATTTATGGAAAGTTTATTGAGCTAAGAAGATTCATTTATCATCATCAAGAAGATTCATGCATCAAGAAGATTCATTTAACTATATGAACCACTTTTTGTTAGCCAAGCCATTCTGGAGATGGTCTGATATTGGTCAGGATAAGAAATAGTTGTTCGGACTTCGGCTTGGCCTTTTATATTGGTGCTGTTAGAATGGCTCTTTCAAACACTAATTCTTCAGTATAATCACTAATTTGATTTTCACATTCTATGCTAATTCATTTTAGAATGTTTGTAGATTCTAAATTGACTGTAGGTATGAGTGTGTGATCGAATGGTGTGTGTGTGTGTGTGTGTGTGTGAGTGCGCCCTGCGGTGGGTTGTTCCCCCGCCCAGGCTGAGTCCCTGAATGGCACCAGTTGGCCCTGGGTTAGGCTTTCGCAAGCCTAATAAGGGTTACAGAAAATGAACGAATGAGTGAATGTTTATCAGGTGTATCAACTCCATTCCCTTCAAAGGGATCAATAATGATCTCATCAAGAACAACATCCGTGTTGAAACAGGTCTGAAAAAGGTTTTAAGATAATGGTAGGGAAACACTAGTTCTCAATTAATCACTTCTACTCTGTTTACTTTTATTATATTAAGCAAACACTGATGAGAAAGATAGCAAAATTACTGTGATTATACTAATTACATCATATAAAGAGAGATCACATCATACTAAAAATTGAGACTCATTTCTTAAGAATTGCATATCATTAGTCATGAAACAAAAGTAATTATTGCACTATTATAAGGTTTGTATACTTACGGTTTACAGTGTTATTTTAACTTACTGTATGTGTTTTACATAAAAAAAAGTAATGTCCCATGCTTTTTATTACATGTACAATAGAAAAAAGAACCAAAAAGCTGATGCGGTATTCTGGCTCAGTGCCAACCTCATGTCACGTAAGTAGGGTGAGGGTGCTGAAATCCAGAGCATTCAAACGAGATTAACCTGCTGTGCTGTGAAGCAAAAGTTCACGTTCACACCAGTGGTTAAATGTTAGTCTGTGATTCTTAAGAGATCAGTTTAATAAGCTTAGCAAAATTAAAAGACATGGAACCAGCCAATATCAGCCAGACTGGAGAAATGTTATGCAACTCGATTTGAAGACTATAAAAAAATCGAAATAGTCATTTTCATCACTGGAATACCATGCAAGGAATGTTGAGAGGATTTCTTTTTTTACAAAAAGAATGGTTCCTAAAAAACATGACCACGATTTCGGAGGAAGACATGTCTACAAATAGTAGCTTTCATTATGGGAATTGTATGCAAGAAATGTGGAGAGGTTTCCTTTTCTTAGGAAACATAAAAAAGACGGGGTAAACATTATCAGAAACTAAGACAGGAAGAAAGTTATATATATAAGAATTTCAGAAGATAAAATGCCTTAGAAAATACTAAGATTGTGTTTTTATGTGTTATGTATGATTATATATATATATAACTTGAAATACACTACTTTTTATTTTGATTTTCCAAACACATTACATTTTTGTACAAAGTATCGGTATCGGATGAGTATTGTTGATACCAGCCTGAATTTTACTTGGTATCCGATCAGAGAGGAAATCAGTGGTAACGCACATCATTACTGTCAGATTGTCCTACCTTGTCAGAATTTCCTACAACAGCATATTTTTATAGCGAAATCTATCGGTTTTTGCTGCGCTATCAAAAAATCCTACTGGGGTGTTGCTTAGTTCCTGCTAGCTCTACAAGTGCGATGTGCAAATGATACTTGGTAGATTTGAAATCATGCGAAGAAACTATAAGTATTTAACTTTATATAATAATTATTCTATTATACTGTCCACAACCCACAGGTAGTATGTTCTGATAGCTCAGAAACACCCATCAGATTATCCTACCATCAGTGTTTTACCTTTTATAGTATTAATTATGACACTTTATTGTCCATAAACCACAGGTAGTATGTTCTGATAGCTCAGAAACACCCATCAGATTATCCTACCACCAGTGTTTTCCCTGTTTGGATATTAATTATGACACTTTATTGTCCATAAAGCACAAGTAGTATGTTCTGATAGCTCAGAAACACCCATCAGAACATGGTACCTGTGGTTTATAAACAGTAAAGTGACATAGTTAATATCTTAAAAGATAAAACACTGATGTTCTGATGGGTGTAATCATTTGTCTATAGGGGTGGGCACCACAGGAAAAAATGACATTTTCACAATACATGTCACATTTTAAAGGCATCTAGCAAAAACTACAACTATAAATGCTGTTGATTCAATGTAATTACTGCACAGCACTGAATGAACCAGGGCTAATTATGCTGTCTCTGCGATGAAACATGCAGTTGGTTTGTGTTCCTGAAGTAGTGACGATATTATGATGTACTGGGAAAAGTATATTTTGAGGAAAATGACAGTAATGATAAATATGGTCATATTCACCAGCTCTATTTGCCCCCTTGGCTCCAGGTGTCTTTGAGTAAGGGTGGGCAATCTTCCAAAAAGTATCACAACCTTTTTAACACATTATCAAGATCCAGGACATGAATTATGATCTTTCTTGACAATTTAAAAAAGTATTGTTATAAATTCAGACTCGGGGAGACTTCCGGATTTTCATTTACATTTCATTAAAGCAAGACAAGAAAAAGCTTGTTAGTGCTCTGAAACCCTTGTTGGAGAAATTTACATTTTCATTATATTTTCATGTATTTCATTTTGTTAATCATGTATTCTTGTATTCTTTTATTTTAATCATGTATTCGTTCATTTATCCAGTACTTGATTATTTTAGTAGAGTAGATCAGTACTTGATTATTTTAGTAGAGTAGATTATTGAGTTACCTAATGTCATGGTTCCAGTCTGCGACCGCTGGGGGTCGCTGTGGGACCGTGAATCATTCTCCACCCGCACCTGAGGATAGTTTCCGCTGGTAGATGATTAGACCCGGACGGGTTATTTAAGGGGTTGCTATCCTCAGATGTGGCGTGGCGCATTCTAGATCACCGTTATCATCTACTACCTTTCTCTCTTCTACTTGACTTTAGTAATTCCTTTTCCTAGTTCTAGCTCGGCCCTCGTGCCAGTTGTTTTCTGTTTTTGGTTTGTGTGTTTATGAATGAAACTCACCTTAAGTATGGAAGTCTGCGTCTGTGCCTCAACTTCTTCTCAGTCCGGAAGGGACCTCTCATCCATGACAGAATGCGCCACCAGACCATGAGGGACAGCAGACTTCCGTAGCCCGTCAGTCGGATTCTCCTGTTCATCCTTCTCACTCCAAACTTGACAAGACCAAGATGGCTACCTCCTTAGAAGTGGAAAAAGGTTATCAAGTTTCTCCAGCATGCCGTCCAGCCTATCCTTCGGCTCTCCATCTGACTTCAGGTCATCCTCCAGCTGCTCCAACGTCTTCCACAAGCCGCCTAAATCTTCCGGTAAATCTTCGGTCCCCTGGTTATTTTACATCAGGCAGGGGACCCGCTCCGTGACGGCATACACAGAGGAGTTTCAAACCCTGATGGCTCGGACCGGGATTAATGACTCAACTCTCATAACCAAGTACTATGAGGGTCTGACACCCCACCTGCAAGCGGAACTTTCCCGGCTGGAACTCCCCGTAACACTGAGGGGTATGATAGAGCTCAGCCTCCGTGTGGAGATCCGACTTGGCAGATCAACTCCCGTTCCAGCCCTCAGCTCCGATCCAGCCCTCAGCTCGGCTCCAGCCCTCAACCCCGCTCCAACTCTAGATCCAACGTCAGTTCCAGCCACCTCACCACAGCACAGTCTCACTTACCCTAGGTCAGTACAGGTCAGTCCATCCCAGTCCGCTTCAAATCAGTCTAGTTCAGCTCCTCTCAGTTTAGCTTCTTTCAGCCCATCTCAAATCACCTCATATCAGTCTAGATCAGTTTCTCTCAGTCCTGATTCTCTCTCCCCCCAGTCCTGCCTCTTTCAGTCATTCTTCTTTCAGTCCTGCCTCTCTCTCTCTTAGTCTTGCCTCTCTTTCTTTTAGTCCTGCCTCTCTCTGTCTTAGTCCTACCTCTCTCTCTCTTAGTCCCGCCTCTCTCGCTCTCAGTCCTGCCTCTCTCGCTCTCAGTCCTGCCTCTCTCGCTCCTCTCACACCGGCTCCTCTCTGTTCCGCTCCAGTCCCAGTACTCACTCCAGTTACAGCACCAGCTACAGTTCCAGTACTCGCTCTAGCTCCAACTCCAATTCCAGCACCAGCTACAGTTTCAGTACTCACACCAGATCCAGCTACAGTTCCTGCCCCCTAGCCAGCTCCAGCTACAGTTCCTGCCCCCTAGCCAGCTCCAGCTACAGTTCCTGCACCCGAGCCAGCCCCAGCTACAGTTCCTGCACCCGAGTCAGTCCCAGCTACAGTTCCTGCACCCGAGTCAGCCCCAGCTACAGTTCCTGCACCCGAGTCAGCACCAGCTACAGTTCCTGCACCCGAGCCAGCTCCAGCTACAGTTCCTGCACCCGAGCCAGCTACAGACCCAGCTACTGCACCCGATCCTGAACCAGATTCTCTTCCTGTATCCGGTCCAGGTCCAGATCCACTTCCAGGTCCAGTTCCAACTCCAGGTTTAGCTCCTGTTCTAGTTCCAGCACCAAGTTCAGCTCCAGCCCCAGGTCCAGTGCCAGCTCCAGCACCTGGTCCAGGTCCAGCTTCAGCACCCAGTTCAGGCCCAGCCCTAACTCCCAGTCCAGCTCCAGCAATCGGTCCCGAACTACATCCAGCTCCAGCACCTGGTCTAGCCCCAGCTAGAGTTCCAGGTCCAGCTATGGCACCAAGTCCAAGACCAGCCCCTCTTAGCCCTCCTCCAGTATCCAGACCAGCTGCCGTCATCAGCTCAGCGTCCTTCAGCCAAGCTTCAGCCGCCTCAGTGCCCTTCAGTCAAGCCTCAACCGCCGCAGTGTCACCCACACCAGCTTCCATTACATCAGTGTCCCTCCATCAACCTTACATCACCTCAGCATTCTTCAGCCAAGTTCCAGCCATTCCAGTGTCACTCAGCCTAACTTCAGCTCAATCCGTCTCACCGTCTATCAGCCCCAATCCAGTCATCTCAGCATCATTTCAGCCAAATCAAGCACCAAACCCGGCACCGAGCCCAGCCTCCGCTCCGGCGCCGGATCCAGCTTCAGCTCTGGTACCAGGTCCAGTCACAGCTCCTGATCTGGTTCCCACACCGGACCCGCCGACCCCAGCTCCTGATCCCATCCCGGTTCCCGCACCAGACCCGCCGACTCCAGCTCCTGATCCCACTCCGGTTCCCGCACCGGACCCTTCGACTCCAGCTCCTGATCCCGCTCCGGTTCCCGCACCAGACCCTTCAACTCCAGTGCCAGTTCCTGAACCCGGTCCGGTCCCCGCACCGGGCTTGTTGACCCCAGTACCTGACCCTGCTCTGGTTCCCGCACCGGGCTTGCCGACCCTAGTTCCTGACCCTGTCCCAGTTCCTGCACCGGGCTCACAGAAACCTGACTCTGCACCGGCCTTCACCCCGGTCCTCTTCTCCGCAAGAGGGTCACCTCGGTCACCACCCCTCCCGCCACCGCCTTGGAGGTTGAACAGTATATTTCCTCGCCCATCCCCCCTCCCTGGGTCTAGTGGGTTGGGGGGTTGCCTTAAGCGCCCCGGAGTGACGCCCTTGGGGGGGGGGGGGTACTGTCATGGTTCCAGTCTGCGACCGCTGGGGGTCACTGTGGGACCGTGAATCATTCTCCACCCGCACCTTAGGATAGTTTCCGCTGGTAGATGATTAGACCCGGACGGGTTTTTTAAGGGGTTGCTATCCTCAGATGTGGCGTGGCGCATTCTAGATCACCATTATCATCTACTACCTTTCTCTCTTCAACTTGACTTTAGTAATTCCTTTTCCTAGTTCTAGCTCTGCCCTTGTGCCAGTTGTTTTCTGTTTTTGGTTTGTGTGCTTATAAATAAAACTCACCTTAAGTCTGCGTCTGTGCCTCAACTTCTTCTCGGTCCGGAAGGGACCTCTCATCCGTGACACCTAATCACTGTAAGAAAGCATATGTTTGCATGCTTCCTTTATGTTTGCGTGACTGTGGAAAACTACCAGAGGAACTGGGGTGACTGGTTTATGGTTTCACGTCAAAGGTCTATGCATTGGAAGGACAAAACCATATGGATGAGGCCCATGGTTGAGGCCCAAGTTTCTGTGCCTTCCTTTGTATCTGCGTGTGAGGAAGGGTGCATGTCCCTCTGGGAGTTGAAATAGTCATAACAGGAGGAACTTGTTTTTCTCAGTGTGTCTTCTTGGAATGTCAGACTCGGGCACTTGGGCCAGGAAGGTAAGAGAAACTTCCATTTATGGCTGTGCCTGGGAGGTGACACTGTAAGAAACACATAGCAATGAATCCTATAAGAATGTATCTGTTTTCCTGTCTGGCAGACTGGATCTGGAATTCGTCTCCTCTTGCAAGAGATAATAAACTCGTTCTGATTATTTTGAGCAAAATAATAGTTTCTTTGTCCTTTATTGGGTTGCTTCTCATCCATGTTGGCTTTGCTGCAACACCGGGGCCTCAGAAGCAGGGATAGGAGTCGCGGCAGGTGCCGGGGCCTCAGAATCAGGGACAGGAGCCCTGAGCGGGTGCCAGGGCCTCAAGCTTGGGCCTTGTGGGGGCCAGGATGGGACGCTGAGGCTGATGTGCGGCCGGCTCAGAGGCCTGCAGCTGGCGTGGGGACGGTTTTGGAGGCCACATAAAACAAACTCAAAACACCGGGTAATAATATGGTCTCATCCCTGGCACCTGAGAAGCCTCACTGCCAGTTGTGAGACCCCAACCCCTGTTAACACAAAAGCCCTCTTTGTTTATGGCAGGGATGGGCAATTAATTTCTACAGGGGGCCACATGAAAAATCTGAATTGCATTGGAGGGCCGAACCAACGATAATTTGAACTTAATTCTGCTCAATATTAATTTTCTGCCATTGCAAAAAGCAGTAAATGATATATTTTGATAAGTTGCTACTAGGCTTGTCATGACACTGACTCGATACGGATACTAAGGATGGTGCTCGATACAATTTTCAATACTATAGGGGGAGAAAAAAACACAGGAACTTTTTAATAAATAATTTAAAGTCTCACTTTTTTTTCTCAGTAGAGAGCCACTTTTTTCTCGTGCCACTTTTTTTTCCCTCAGTAGAGAGCCAGGGGGAGAGCATCGGGCCTCCAAAGCCCCAAAACTCCCCCAAAGCACCCCCTGGTCTCTACTGAGGAAAAAAAAAGCGGCACACACCTTTAAATCCTTTAAACATTCCTGGGTTTCGTCATCTCCCCCCGGGGTGTGACCATGGATCCCCAGAAGCTGGATGCTGTGCGTTCTTGTTTCCTACCCATGACGCTTAAGCAGCTCCAGTTCTTTCTGGGGTTCGGCAACTTCTACCGGCGTTTTATCCGGGGCTTCAGCGCAGTTGCGGCACCTCTCACTGCCCTCACTAAACCCACTCTCCGACCTTTCAAACTCGACCCTCCTGCCATCCAAGCTTTTCACTATCTCTGTTCCCTGTTTACCACGGCCCCTATTCTCATCCATCCAGACCCCGTGAAGCCTTTCGTTGTTGAGGTGGACGCCTCCGATGTGGGTGTCGGCGCCATCCTCTCACAACAGGGTCGAGACCAGAAGCTGCACCCATGCGGCTTCTTCTTCAGGAAATTCAACCCCACCCAGCAGCGCTACAGTGTAGGGGACCGCGAGCTGCTGTCCATCAAGTGGGCCCTGGAGGAACAGCGTCACTGGCTCCAGGGCGGCAGTGACCCATTCACCGTCTGGACTGACCATCAGATCCTGGTCACAATCCACCAGACCAAGCAATTAAACCCTCAGCAGGCGCAGTGGGCTCTGTTCTTCGAGCAGTTCAATTTCCACCTATCATACCGTCCAGGGTCTAAAAACACCAAGGCCGATGCGCTCTCCCGACATCAAGTAGAGAGCCCCCGGATGGACCCCGTGTCTGTCCTTCCACCTCAACTCATCCTGGCTCCGCTCCGGTGGGGTTGGAAGATCGCGTCCACCAGGGGCACGCCTTGGATCCACCACCAACGGACACCCCGCCTGGACGCCTGTATGTCCCCGCGGCCCTTTGCCAGGAAGAGCTCTAGTGGGCCCACTCCTCAGCTTTTGGTGGCCCTCGCTGGCAGCGGACACTAAACAATACATCCAGGCGTGCGCGGTGTGTGCCAGGGCCAAGACCTCCAATCAACCAGCCCCACCTCCGATGGCAAGAATACCACCTTAACCATCGTTGACCGCTTCTCCAAGGTCGTGCACCTGGTGGGGCTTGCCGGACTCCCCACAGCGAAAAAAAAAACGCCAAACTGGTCCTTGAGCACGTCGTCCGACTGCATGGGTTCCCCAAGTACGTCTCGGACAGAGGGCCCCACCCTCAAACTAATGGTCAGATGGAGCGGGCCAACCAACAACTGGAGAGCTTCTAGTTGATTCGTGGTGGATCAGCAGTGCTTCTGGGCATGCTACCTCATCTGGACTGAACTGTCACACAATCTCCTCACCTCCTCAGCCACCGGACTCAGCCCCTTTGAGGTGTGCTACTGTAACAAACTGCCCCCTTCTAAGAAGAGTACAGCCGTTAAATAATCTAAAGGGACAAGGAAGACCCACCAACAAAT